>JARHVA010007562.1:0-257500 GCA_037957365.1 Torreya grandis
CTAATCCTTTTATCTTACCCAAAATTCTTAAAATGTACTTTTTTTTATCTCTACAAGTTATAAACATGTACCTACTTTCCTACTCTATGGACACTAATGTGTGGGACATACACTAGCATCAATGTTAATGATAGGTTTCTATTTCCCTAAAGTCATCCAATTTGAAAATGAAATGTATCCTAATGGTCAGTTGAAGTGATTCAATGTTAGTTATTAGTCTAAATGGATTGATATAAATACAATATAAAACAAACAATAAGAGGATGAAAAATATAATAATAAGAGGGGTCCAAACAATAAATAACATAGGTCAACCCATACTCTGAACCAAGTGTAATGGAGAAGTACTATTAGGAAGGTGAAATAAATTGATATTCCCTAAATGTATGGTAAAATCATGTCTTAAAGAAGTATGCGAAAGGACCCATAATGGGTGCATACCTCTAATGGGAAAGAGTTGATGTGTATGTAAATTTCATAATATGTGTAAGCATAGGATATATTTGAGCTTGTAATTTTAATGTGTTCCATGAAAAATGAAGCATAGATAGTCAATATGCATAGGTGGGAAAGTGGTATGCCACATCAAGGCATAAAATTCCTCCAATAATGTGTATAAATATTAGCCTATTGTGAAGGGTGTATATGTTATAATAAATGTATATAATGTGTGTGCCTCATAGGATAGCTAGTATAAATGTCTAAAATGAGATAAGGAAACAAAATACAAGGTCCAATGCAACATAATAATCAAATCAAATCCAAGGGATAGAATAATGGTCAATGTGAAATCATATGTACACATCCATGTCAAAATATAATAATGGAGGAGTCAATAAGTCAACTTAGGAGAGGCATATGAATAAAAAACATAAATAAGAAGATATGTAAAATAACATGTATCTAAGTTGTCATATGAATATAGGTTACGAGTCCTTAGCTATGATCCTATCAATGAGATTCTCAAGTGTAGGTCTTATATCAATTGATGAAAATGTCACATGTCATGGGTGATGATTAACATATATATCACTATTTGAATCACAAATAGTCATGAGATGTAGAATATCAGGAATTGTTATTATGGTTGATATGATCTTGTATGCACTACATAGATCTCATATTAATATTAACCTATAAAATCAATTATATATTAAGAGAATGATTTTTTTTAATTTATGGGACACACTCATAGGTATATTCTAAGAATATTGTAGGAGTGATAGAATAGGTGTCTACACATAATATTTTTTACTTTATTATTTACTAATGCTTTCTCTTGAATTGACTTGTGAACACATCAATATCTTTAAGTGCATGAATTAAAGGGTGCATTGGAATGGGATAGGAAAGGATCATTGTGATTTTTGATATATGTTTCTATTATATCTTAATTACATCATTTATTCTATCATTTTTACCTCTTTTAAGTGTATGTTCATCTATCTCTTCTATTTACCTCTTGTCCATATTTCTATCTTCCATATATTATATAGTACATCTTGGTTGATATAATTATTTTTATGTCTTCACCTTTATTTTAGTGTATTTGATACCATTTTACATCAAGTGACATCTTCCAATTGTGTTGGTCAAGTCGATACTATCAACTTAGAGTCCTAGGTTTGGTTTTGGGTATTTCATCATGATATGAAGGGACATATTTCATTTATATATATCATATACCATTAATTTTCTCTACTTTCAATCACATTTATTCCCTAAGTACCATTTTAGAAAATTAATGGCTTAGAACATTATCTTAAGGAGTGTTGTCTTGTGGTATCATTGAATCTCAATAAGATGATTCATTGGGATTTCTTAACTGAGGATATATAATGATTCATCAAGAAATTTGAGGTCTTTAACATAAAACATTCTATTTAAAATTTACACTTTATCTAATGGGATATTGAAGTATCTAAAATTCCACACTAAGCTAAGTATTTATATCACTACAATATTTCCTTTATTCACTTAGTATATTATTTACTACTTTATTCTTTGTGGATGAATGTTTGTGTGTCCTTTTTTAGTCTCTATCTATGCTAAATAAGTTATTATGGACATAATATTTTTTATACTTGTTATAAACAACTTGAAATTGCATATACCCCAATTTTTTTGATTTTTGTACCTTACCCATTTACAATCATTCTAACCCATATTTTTCTATCATATCTAAAACCATAGTAATCTTTATTGAGGTCTAGTGATAGATACATTATTGTGTCATAGGCTTAGTATTTGGAACCCTTTCCTATTTAAATTTGTGTTTTGGGTTACCCTCTACTATATTTATTGAATTCATTTTATCCTTACTTGATTTTCCAAGTATCACAAGCTCTATTTGATTGACCTACTTCAAGTCATAGTCTATTGAGAGAAAGAGGATCATTGTAGGTCATCCAACATAATGCATAAATTTTGGAGAACATGACATGAATATTATCCCTAATTTAGTTGGATAACTTTTCATGTTTTATTTTTTATTCTTAGAAAAATATTCCAAGCCATCATCTTAGCTATATCAGTAAACCTAATACATTTTTCTACCTATCTGTGAATTGGTATCAATCAGTGTGGTATTGTTTGTGTTTTCTAGAATATATCGACCAAAACAATATAGTTTTATGTGTGTATTTTTATTTTATCAATGTATTAATATATTTACTATTTTGATACCATTTTGTTTTCTTGTTTAAATTTAGTTCATACTACAAACTTAACTTTTGATATTTATTTTTCTTTTATTTTCCATAGAAACTATGTTTTAGAAATTTTAAAACTATATAGGAATTGATGTTTTGGGCCCAATTGTTTTTAGTTTTACCTATGCCATAGTGTGAGGGGTATTTACCCAATACTCAAGTCATTAGAAAACACTATAAGCATAATTTATTATCCACGTATCTCATGGTTTATCATAAATTTCTATGGATTACCAATTTTGAGCTATAGAAATCTAGCCATTCATTTGATTTTGTATTGCACATTTAAATGGTTAGCCCTAATGAGTTACTTTTAATTTACCTCATATATAGGATAGTGTGGCCATGTTTATGGTGGAATCCTCTATGGTTTGTTTAATTGTGGTCATATTCACTATATTACAGTTGGGATTAGCATATTTGGGAGCCTAAGAATCAATCAAATAATTTTTATTATACCTCCTTATCTTGATTTTCATAAAATAATAGGTTAAATTTCAACTTGCTTTCTTGCAGGCTGTATTAGATAACTCAATACCATTATATTTTATATTTGTGAACTACATCAATTAGCACAATACAATTTTATATGGTTTTACATTGCATCATCCATCTTAAAATAGTTATTTATTTGTCACTAAATACATCAACCGATCTTATAGAATTTAATTTTACCATCCTTCTACTAAGTGTATCATCCAAACCCTATATTCATTTATTATCATCATACTAACATCAAGCCTAATAGAGTATTATTTTCACAATTTTATATCTAAATTGTATTAGACTAATCAATACCATATACTTACAAGTTAAATAATTATACCAAGTAGCCTATTTTAGTTAATATTTTATCTTCCACTATGGAGTACATATTTTGGTAATATTAAGGGAAAACCCAACAAGATTACATGGAACTAACAAAATCTTGTAAAATCCCTAAAAATTGTATACCTTATAACTTGTCTCAATACCAAGATACAAATAACTGTCACCTAGTTTTATCTTGATGTAAGAGTTATGAACCTCATTTCAACCCAAACACCAAATAATATTACGTACCTCATTATATGAAAAATTCAAAAGATGAATTTGATCTCTAGTTCAGTAATGAAATGATTATCTATCTTTATGATCATTTTGAGCATAAGGTCAAGGACCCTTTAGTGATTTATCATCTCATTATAAAACCCCATATGGATAAACTTCTTCCAATGCTTATAGTTTTTCTATTGGACTTGAGTCAAGTCAACACATGACTTCATTATCCCCTTCTTCATCCACCATGCCTAGTATTGATAGTAACATTGTAATCCCTTTATTTAGTGGATCAACTCAAATCACCCATATAATTACCAATGTTAACACCAATTCTATCACACCCCAAAAATATACTAAATCTTCCACATTTATTCAAAATTTTCTTGATCCTCACCAAATCAGGTTACAATCCATGAACTAAATGGCTAACTTTAAAGCAAGTAGTATTTCCCAAATGATGCAAATGGAAACCTAGGTTTAAAATTAAAAATCAGCATCAAAAAATTTAGTTGGGATTTATATATGAAAATTCCACCCACCTCCCCCCTAGAGATTGCTCAAAATAATCTTGCTCTATAAATACACTTCACATTAAAGATATTACACATATTCAAAATAAACCATTAGCCCTTCAAATTGTAAACATGGACATAGGTTTAATAAATCCTTTAATAACCTATAATTGATCCAATGGTATATATTTTCAATTTAAATCCTTCATAAATATATTTAAAGACTATATTAAGATTAATGCCTTATAGATACCAAACTACTAGCCAAAACTATTTACTATAACACACTAGATTGGTAAAACTAACTCAATTCTAACTCTATATATATTTTAGAGGACTTATTTAAAACATTGGTTTAATAACTTTAAAATAATTATCTAACTAAAAATAATGTATCCAAATTCATTAATTCTAATCAATTAGATATCGAGACTACCCAAGATTTCATTAAGCATTTAAAATCATTAACTAATAAATCTAATACTAGCATGTTGTAAGACAACCTCTTCAATTTATTTACAAATTACCTTCATATTAAACTATAATATATATTCAATACTCTTTCTAAAATAATTTCAAGAATCCCTTGATCAATCTAAAGACTAGGACTTTCTCATAAAACAATTTGATCCTTCCCAATCTAAGTTTGTAACTTGTGTTTTTATGAAATATAAAAATAAAAAAGATATTGATGATGGTGTCATGAACACATATAAATCTAAGATAATTATAAATTTTATTATAATAATAATCAATGATTAAGTGACCCTTTCCTAACCTATTAATTTAAGTCCCTTTTAGCCTCCTAATTCTTCTTTAAAGTTAACGATTGTGAAGTTCATCACCCTCTTTCCCTAGTTAATATTAGGAAATGTCTTCGTAAACCTGAACATATATAGTTTGACACTTAATAAACTAATGCTCACTATTATTATCCCCCCAAAAAAATTCCATGAAAAATGGAGAAACTCCTAAGAGAATTTTAAATCACTCAAACACCTTACTTTATAATTCCTTCTTGGTTGAAACATTGAAAATCAAGTTATGATCTAAGAATGATAGTAAGCTTATGATAAGGTATAAAAATCCCATTACTCCAAATTAAAGTGTGATAAAATTCACCAAGATAATTATAACATTAATAAATATTTAAATCCACTGCCTAATCATGATCAAAATCAAAATCCAAACAATAAAAATCAACCTTCAACTACTAACTTTTTTAAAACCATAGTTAACCCACACTCATAAAATGATGTGGGTAACTTGGTTCACATAAAAAAATAAAGTGTGTAGTGTCATATATTAATAATTATCCTCATTAAACTCATCTTAATTATATAATAATTTAGGCTAACCCTATAACTCATCTAAATTCTTGGATATTTTGAGCGTAATATTAAGTCTACCCAAATCATGTGTTAAGACTATGATAAAAGATAATTTCCTCCACTTGGATTCATTTTTATTCCTATAATGGTCCCACACATAATGGTTAGAGTTAATACTATGATATTCAACTTTATATTATTCTATAACATCTTACTTGGTTTCCCTTGGACTCATTGCATGAGGGCAATGACCTCCTTTGCATGTCAATGTGTCAAATTTACTCATAAGGGTGATATATAAAGGATTCAAGGTGATATTAATCCTTTAATTTTTTTCAATTATAAAAAATTAGTCTATTTAAAATACCTACCATTTAACCCCTACCTAACATTCCCTTCTAATAATACCAACACTTTAATTACCTCATCAATTTTAATCGAGGTCAGTGGTTATCCTGAGCTTGTGAGAAACATCCCACCTAAACTATTATATGATAATGATGATGATCATGATGAGATCATCCTAAATATAAAAATAACATACATCCATTCTAGTATCATTTCTTAGTTTCCTTATTCCTTGTGTTCTCATTTTGTCAAGAAGATAACTAATAAGTTCATTGATTTTATGGTTATCCCTAAGAAACATGCTTCTTTCTCTTCCTTTAGTGACATAATGGTCAAATATATTGATATTGATCTACTAAAATAGATTATGATGATTTTTATTCCATTTATGATCCATAATTATCCATTTATGAAAAATATAAAGATGTAAAATTGTTCCATTATCATTCTTCTCTTCAACACTCTTATGATAAAACTACATCTTATTATAGCATCAATTTAATTGAGATTATTTTCCATCCTTTCGATTCACACAAAATTATTTTCATTTAACATTATGTACATAGTTCCAATATGGATAACATTATAGCTTCTACACACATATCATTTTTATTTCTTATGAGCCTATTTAGGGCATGCTTGAAGATAGATCCATGACTAGATCATACATATTCACTAGGTTTTTTGATTCTTTCAACTCTCTCCTCTTGAGATATTGGCCACATTGATATGGCATGAACTAAATTTAACTCCTAAATATGTAACATCACCTTTTATATCATTTCATATATTCTATGGTCACTCACAACAAGAATTTATAGCATACCAAATATTTCTAAAGAAAAACGAAATTGCTAAATCTACCATTATATTTTTCTATGATGATGAACTATTTGATGAGGTTCCAAATAGACCCTATTACATTTATCTACCTATCTACCTAGGTAAAATGTAATGCCACACCCAACCACCCAAGAATACAAACCATACTATAATTTTCATAAGGTATTAGGCCACTTAACAAAATATTTTTGAGCATATAAGATAACTTTAACATAACAAAAGTCATCAAGATAAGTTCCTACCACAAATATTAGAGCACCATAGTCTACTACTCCTAAGCACATATTATTTACCCATATGATGAACATGAACTCTTAGAACCACTATAAATCTATTAAATATTACTTAGAATCTCTTCAACTTGAATCAACTTATCTTTCTATTATTGTGAACATGTTTCCATTAAATTATATAAATATCTCCAATAGAATTTTTGATATTTTCTAAGTCCTTTTCCTAAACCTTTGCATCAATGCTGAAATGGCTCACCTATAATGGATGAACAACCTCCCTTATGACCAAGTCCTTCTAGTAGATCAAATTAGATATGTGAAATGATGTTTCATGTTCCTCACATTGAGTTATTTCATTAGGAGGCCCCATGGCCTCCTCCTTTTATCATACCTATTTTCTCCATAGATATTACATGCCAAGTATCCCACACACAACTAATAGAGAGAGTAAAGGAGATGATTATTATATCTAGATATCAGATATAATATGACTTATTAGATGTTATAGATGATGTATGCTAAAATCTTTCATGACATTTATGAGTAAATAATTTAGTCATATCATATTTTTCACATTATTATTTGAGTAGATTTCATTTATTAATATTTTAATAATATGTGATGATTACTCTATATATTGTTTATATCTTGTTCTCTATCAGTTTTATTACTTTACTTTTGTAGCATGTATGTCTCATTTTCATCATTTTACAATCATTTCATAAATGGCCTTTATTTCTATTATAGATATTAGATATCACATTCAAGTTATTTATATCACATTTTATCACACTTTCATCAATCCACCTTAGTCACCTTGTGACTCTTCACCCAATTTTTATATTTCCCCCATTTGAAATTACTTTTCAAATATTTTTTGTGTTATATCACATATAGGTTAGTTGAACTTCCCTAGTGACATGAATATTTCCTTTTTTATGACATATCCTTTTCACTTTTGAAGAACCATTTTCCCTCCTTGTATTCAAGTATAATCATATCTATCATTGGACCATCATTATTTATCACATAGATGGATCTTATTTGATCCCTATTTTATCCATTTTCATCTCACTATAGGCACACAAGTTTATTTTGAGGTAAAACATTTCCATGTGGGGAAAATCTAGGAGCATTTTATAAATCATGGTATCTAGGTTATCCTATCTAGTAGATATATGTAAATTCTCTTGTGTTATCTATTTATTTTACCCATGTTTGGTTTTTACATATCTATTTGGAGGATGCGATAATAAAAATCCAAAAGAGTTGAAATTTATAGCATAAGAAAAGGTAATTTTAAAATGAAAATTCATATCATATTCTATTCGAATCTCAAACTCCATGGTTGGTCACATTATAGATCAAAAGTACATTAGGGTGTGGTAGGATAGTATACTAGGGTAGGAGGTCTCATTATATCATCATATATTAATATATTTTAGCTATACCTAGTTTCTCACACAAGTACTTAGTTTTCATAGTAGGCCAATGGATTTATAAGGGGTCATGAGGAGTGGGGAACATGTTTTATGAAGGTATGATCCTTTTATTTTTCATGCATATAACCTAATTATATGATCTATGTAAGTCAATCATTACCCTAAGTCTTTAATTCTTTGATGGAGTTTCTTAAGTCTCTGATGCCAATGTTTCTTAGACTTTCCCACTTATTTAGAGTGTCACATCTTTGTTACAAACTTATACATCACCTATATGATGCTTTGTATTTCTATTTACATATTTTTTATTGATATCCTCTTGATGGATATCACTTATATCCAATTAAAGTTCTTTCCTTTTTGAGTTTGGGTTTTCACTTCTTGAATTTTTTTGCTTCCTTTTCCATCATGTTCTTGTTTGATTTTTGTGGATTTCACTTAACTTAAATTAAGAAATTTATTCATAATTATTCTCATATCTTCCATTTTGTTTGATTTAATTTGACTTGATTTGTCTTACACTAAGTTTATTTTACTTTTCTTACATGAGATAACATCATTTTTATCCATACATATCCTTGTTTTATTATATTTTGTACTTTTTTACATTGGATATTTTTCTTTGAAATGTTTTACATACTTCTTAATAGGATTTAGTTGCATTAAATATTTTTTAGGTTTTGAAATTCACATTTAATTTTTATTATTTTTGACCATTCATTTACTCACATTTCTTAGAAAATAATAAAACATATATTATAGATTATAACATTTTCCTTGATATTAAATTGTAATGCATTTTAGAAAGAACTAAACTCATACATCATAGTCACACATGTACACAAATGAGTCACAAAATCTCTCTCTCTCTCTCACTATATATATATATATATATATATATATATGGCTCAACTTATATACATTAATACATCTTGGTACATCATATATATACATAAAAATGATACAATTAAATACATAGTAGCTCTAGGCCTATGATCCACCTTGAACCCATTTAAAGGGTGAGGTGTCATGATCACCAAGGAGGATGAAAATCATGCATCATGTAGACTCTATTTTAGTGTATGTGTATGCTACATAAATCCTTAGAATTACCCCTATAATCGAGCCACATGAATTAATACCTTTCAAGTTATATCTATGTGGGTAGATCTCTCCATGGATATCTATCACCACACTACTACATCACCACATCCCATACCTACTAGTATAGCCAACTAAACAATAGTATAATCTCATTATTGAAGCTCCTTGGAAACATCTCCTATAAATCAAAACTAGCTAACATGTGCTCTGACCATTGATGCCATGGGATTTGTCATTCTTATGGCATCATACTAAGGAATCATAGGGTCAAAAATATCATGGTGGGTAATATCAACCAAACTAATTGATTGTGTCTCTTGATCTTCGATCACATCTATAAACTACAAACCAAATCAACATCAGATCTACACACACACATACAAATCTACATTATATTTATCACTAGTACATAACATATATATATACCTCTAGGAGATGAAAGTGATATCATAAAATCAAATAGATTTACAAATTGATAATAGTGAAATCATAGTATCTACCCAATACTTGTGTCTAATCATGATTTTATGCTACTATGAATCCTCTAAACCTCCCTAATGGAACCATTATAACTTGATGAGCTAACATGTACACTCATTGATGTATCATCCAATTATTTATTATAGATGTATGAGGGTCTTTATATTATCTTTGAGGCATGGATACCACATTTTTACCTTCTCCCATTCCCCATGGATACCTCTTATGTCTCACTAAGTATCTTGGGATCACCAAAGGATCTACACTATGAGCAAGTCCAAACTACATTAGGAGGTGAAAGTATTGATGCAACTCTTTCACCATGTGTAGTATCCAATATTATAAAATTAAACCCTATCCCATATAATGGTTTTACATGAAAACCATGCATCATAATTACCCTTTTACAACATATATATGATATAATCCTATCATATGGTCTATAAGATTAGCATATGTAGAATCACTTAGATAACATGTTCCTGAGTCCACCTCCTCACCCATGGGAGGTGATCATATATAATATGAGGAATTTGGATAGATATATACATTAAGAATCTCTCATATATCAATATATTCAAAATTATGATCCATCCCATATTTTCATACCTGGTACTCAAATTCCCTAAAATTCATGCACTAGCTACACCCATTACATAGATTCCACTTCAAAAATATTGCCTTGATCTAACTTTGAGTGGTGCATAGTTATAATATGTAACATAATGACACCATTGGACTTATTTAACAACAAAAATGTGGTAATAATTTAGATAAATTTCTTATATATATCTAAAAATTTGACACCTACACCTTAAATAATTATATGATGAATTGGTCTAGCTCAAGTCCCTCATCCATTTTTTTTTTGGGTATTGAACACCACAAGTTTGACCATGATAGGTAGTATTATGATTTTATAAGCATCATCCACGGATATACCCACCTAAATAGTATCCTCATACACCACCCATATAAATGTATCATTGATTTTCTCCCATCACCTAAAAATCATTGTGATAGGCTCTAATATGAGTAACACCTAGCACATCTACATAATCATAACCATGACTAAAGTTGTAAGCTTAAAATTAAATACCACTAAAAATATATTTAGAATATTTGGAAACTAAACCACATAAAAGTTATACCATAGTGTTTGGTGCCTCTAAAAATATCAAACAATAAGGCACAATGAAATTTTTATCTAAAGCCCTAAATGAAATACTCAAAATTAATATAAAAATGAAAAAAATAATATTTTTTTAATTTTTATATCACATTGACCTAGAATTAAGTTACACTATCCATGATTTTTTTTATAATGTATCCACCATACCTTATGATATTTTCCAAGTTAATATTTCAACTACACTATCCATACCATAGGGTATTGGCCAATAATTCATTATACTATATTAGCTAGGTGCTAAACTGAGTCAATCAAATTTATATTTTAACACCATTGGCCATATCCTATGGTATATTCCATTTTTTATATTTTATATTACATTGGGTATACCATACAATATCAACCATCAATTTATATAATTACATAAACCATACTGATGAGCTTAGAATATAGCTCATTTTGACATGAATTCTTTTGAATCATCTCAAATAGGATACTATCTTATGAAAATCATAGGTTGTTAAGTAACTGTTATATGGAAAGTAGGTATTTGTTTTGTTTATGATCAACCAAAGACTAAACATGCACTTTGCCATTAACGTCTAACACAATTGTATGTTTTAGTGATTGTTTGATTAAAAGGAATACTCAAATATAGGTGATTCCAGTAGCATATAAAGGAAGTTCAATTTTGATTTTGGTTTGATAAAGTTTCAGACTCACAGGAAACATCATCCCTTGGAAAGAAAAAATCTATGGACTCTACAGGCTCAAAACTATGGACTCCACAGGCTCAAATCTACAAACTCTACAGTCTCAAATCTATGGACTCCATAAGATCAAAAATATAGACTCTGTAGGCTCAAAACTATGGACTCCATAGGCTCAAATCTACAGACTCGATAGGTTGAAATCTATGGACTCCATAGGCTGAAATCTACAAACTCGATAGGATGGAATCTACAAACTATACAGGGCACTTCTTCCTACTTTGCAGGGTCAACTCTAAGGACTCAATGGAAACAAGGAGTTGAATGAGCTATCTAGCAACTAAATAAAAGGAGAAGAATCATTCCAACTAGTATTTTCCAAGAAGCTCGATTATTTACTATTTCGAAGGATTTGTTCATAGTATTTTAAGACATCTAGATTCTAGTTCTATTATAAATTGATACTCCTATTTTCTTATATAATTGGATTTCTAGGAAATCCAATCTTCTATATTCAGATGATCAAATTAACTAGGAATCCCTATTTTACTGCATATCTATTTTAAGTTAGTTGTATCAACATATAATGAAGAACATGTTACATTCAAGGATATAATAGATAATAGGGAATACAGAAGACAGTTTTAAGAAGGCGTGTTATAGAATACATTCTAGATATAATAATTTTTATGAATTATTATTAAGGTTGATTAAGTTCTGTTCCTGAATCTGAAAGTAGCAAGGGACCACTCTGCTCAGACTCAGGAATTGCTACAGGTATTTAGGTAATCTTATGTTAATTCTTGAATTTAAGTTAATTAGTATTTTGGTAATAATTGAATTTCTTTAATACAATTAGATGTAGAAAGCATAAAGTATTCCTTTATTCAAAGTATTTCCTTTCTAGCAAGTGTGTATTTCTTTTCCAGCAAGTGTGTATTTCTTTTCCAGCAAGTGTGTTATTTCTTTTCCAGCAAGTGTGTTATTTCTTTTTCAGCAAAGTGTGTCATTTCCTTTTAAGTAAATGAGTGGCTTGTCAAGTTCTTTTGTTTATTTCCAGCAAGAGTAAATTCATTAGTTCTCAAAAAATTTCTAGATAAGGATAGATTAGAACCAACACAACACTCCCACATAGTATACATCTAGATCAATTATCCTAAGCCTTACTACAAATAGCTTCGGACACCAGCCCTATTTGATAAGACATCAATCTGAGTATTGATTAAATGAGAGTTATAACGACAACTCATCATTTTTGGCACCTTTGCCAAAGATCACGGTGTTAGTAAGGTAACCATTATTGGTCTAGAGCAAAAGAAAAAATATATAGAAAACCTACAAAAATTCCAAAAATATTCAAGTTGATGAACCGTCCCAGAGATTCTAAAGAATGATTCATTCCAAAACATCTGCCAAAACCATAGGTTGAGACTCATTCAACATATTCACATAGTAAATTAGAAAACATAAGTGAAACTCATCTACAGGGATCTCCAAAAATAAGGATAGAAACCAAGATATTGCCACAAGCAAGCCCAATTGGACAAATTCCTAAAGATCAATCTCTCATAGCAAGACATCACTTAAGAATTGCCATAGATTTAGAAGAAGCATTTCAAAGATCCATAGATGAGGAAGATTTTGAAAACCTTGAACAACCCACAATCAATACTACAAACATCCAGTGGGAAGATAACCCTAGTTTTGAAACTTCATCTGAAGAAGAGAATATGGTTCTTTAACAAAATCTACCAAATCCACAACTAGCACAAGGAATGACTTTCTCTTTTCCTATTGTTATAGATCCTAATGATCAGACCTTCATGAAAAATATTTCACCTACAAATTTTTCAAATTTTTTGGGGAGATCTACTGAAGATCCTGATTAGTTTTTGTTTGAGTTCAAAGTGTTGTGTCAAACCTATGACTATACCACAGACAACTAGAAATTAAAAATGTTTCCATCTACACTTAAAGATTCAGCCATGAGATGGTTTATGGGATTACCTGGTAATTCCATTAGAACATGGGATGACTTGGAAATAGAATTATTAAACAAATACCAAGATTACTGTAAGGTTCAAGAGAGAAAGGAAGACTTCTTCAAAATTAAACAGAATAAAGATTAATCTTTAGAGGATTATTTGGACAGGTTCATATTCACTAATAAAAGTAGTTATCCACTCACTGAAGAAGTCCAAAAATTAGTGTTTTTAAAGGGATTAGATGAAGACACTAGGGATGCTTTAAACCTGATGGGAGGAGGATACATAAATAAACTAGCTTTTGATTAGATTTCTGAGTTGTGTACCAACTATTCTCGAATAAAACCTGGAATTAGGAGAGGGAGAGCTAGGAAATCTAATGAAGTTGGAAAACTAATGGAAGAATTTGCAAATCTAAAGATAGATATTATGGTAACATTAAATAGTACTTTAGATGGCCTTCAAGCTAGGGCTAATGAAATAGAACCATTAGCAATTTACTATCCTAAGTGTAGACAAAAACATGCACTTAGAGATTGTCCCTTAGATAAAACCAACATTTCATCATGTGGGATTTGTGATACCACAGATCATGATAATAAAAATTATTCATTATTTCCTGCTTTGAAGAATCAAATGAAAACATAGAGCCAATCTATTAACAAAATAAATTATATATAGAAATAAAAATTTGTCCCACAAAACCAGGCACAAGGACAATTCAATGCAAGAAACCAAGTTAACCCATGGATGGCACCATGGAATGTTCTAGTCCTTCCACCCTTTTTGAATCAATCTCAAATTCCACCAATCCAAAACCCATGGGGGGGAAAAGAGTGGACACTAACATCTCCTTGGATGATGCCACCATCACAACAATAATGGGCACCACGATAGTAGTGGATGCCACAGTAATATCAGCCATAGAATCAACAATATAACCCACAGTGGGGTTGACAACAGTAATTTGCCCAACCAAGGAAACCACCCCAATAGTAAACCATTATGCCACCTCTAGTCATTCAACAACAAGGGCCAGTAAACCAACCTCTAATGCCTGCTCAGCCAATAACAAATCCAAAAAACAAACAACCAGCACCTGTTTATGTCAATGAATAGGAGGAAAAAATAATTGTTAGAGCTATTGAGTGTTTTGATATACACTTAAGGTCAGCCAAAACCATACAAAAACCTCTAGTCATCATTTTTGAGATACATGATGAAAATGAAAAAATAAAGTTATCTCAGCCAAGTACTCAAAAAACTAAAAGTAAGATGAGTCTTGAAGAAAGGAAAGAAAACACTACTATACCAGTAGTTCCTTTTCCTGAAAGGTTAAAATAAATCAATATTCAATCAAACTCAAACTTGGTCCATGAATTGTAGAAGATCAATATTGAGGTACCCTTATTACAAGCTATTAGGGATATACCTGAATTAAACTAGATCATTAAGAATCTTTGTATTAAAACAACTAGAAGGAAAGCTAAGTGTCTAAAAACCATTCATGTAGATGGCAAGGTCACTGACTTGTTGGTAGGGAAACTGTTAGTTCTAAAGTATGCAGATCTAGGAAGCCCAGTCATTATAGTCACAATTGGAGGGAAAGAAAATCCCAACATCCTGGTGGATTTGGGAGCAACAATTAACGTCATGACAACTGATACCCTTCAAATGTTGTCTCTGATCAGAATGCAACCCATAAATACCATTTTAAAAATGGTAGATCAATTAGTAACCAAACCCAAAGGGACAATAGAAAATGTGGAAGTGTTAATATAATATTGGAAATATCCAGTAGATTTCATGGTACTACAACCTAAAAAAAAAAACTTAGGATATCCCATCATCTTAGGTAGACCATGGCTAGCTACTGTGGCAGCTTTCATAGATTGTAGATTAGGAGATATGACCATCTCCAACAATTTAAAGTCTAAGTGTATTTATTTGTATCCTCCTACAAAATCATCAATTAATCATATACAAGAATTGTGGGTGGATGAATCAGATAACACACTAAACAATGTGTCATCTTTAGCCATGATCACTATGAAAAAGCATTTGGAAGAACTAAATGAAACCATATATCTAGAATCTATAGACTCTACCAGGCTAGAATCTACGGACTCTGCTAGACCAAAATCTATGAACTCTACCAGACCAAAATCTATGGACTCTGCCAAGTCATAATCTACAGACCCTGCCAGGCCAAAATCTATGGACTCTACTAGGCCAGAATCTACAGACTCTGCTAGGGCCACATCTAAGAATGTTTGTAGTATAGATTTGGTTGAACACTATGGAGCTTCCACTTCACATTCTACTGATACCTCCTCATTTTATGACCAGAATGATTTAGGAAAGTGTGAGAGAACTAGCTGAACAACAAACACACTTCTTAGACATGCTCCATTGTTCTTTAGCATGAGTAATCCCTTCTAGAGAAAAATTTGTTGATAACATTGCTATGTTCCATAAATTACTTCCTCATTTGTGTCCTCTAAACTAATTAATGAGTGAATTCAAACAAATTGAATCTAGTCATCCAGACACTAAAAAAATCATGATACTACCCAAGAAGATTCTAAACATCAACAACAGGTTGACAAATGAGGAAGAACTTTTTGAAGTACTAGAAAGACATACCAAAGCTTTTGTTTGGGATTATGCTGACATGAAAGGGATCCATCCTAGCATCTGCACTCATCACATTTTTACAAAATTTGTCAAACCAGTAAGGCAACTGCAAAGGAGGATAAACCCAACATTAAGTGAGATAGTTAAAATAGAGATCCACAAACTATTAGAGGTTGGATTCATCTACCCCATCTTAAACAGTCAGTGGGTTTCACCTCTAGTTATTGTACCAAAGAAAAATGGGAAGTTAAGGGTATGTGTAGATTATAGGGAACTAAACAAAGCTACATTGAAGGACTATTTACATTTACCCTTCATTGATCAAGTACTTGATAATCTATCAGGAAAAAAATACTTTTCCTTCCTAGATGGGTTTAGTGGATACAATCAGATAACTGTAACAGCTGAAGACCAAGATAAAACTACATTTACATGCCCCTAGAGAACTTTTGCTTACCGAGTACTTCCATTTGGACTCTATAATACCCCATCTACTTTCCAAAGAGTAGTTTTAGCAATATTATTTGACCTTATAAATGATTGTGTTGAGGTATATATGGATGATTTCACTGTTCATGGTGAAACATACAAAGAAGCTCTTACCAATCTGGAGAAGGTACTAGTCAGATGCGAGGAACATCAGTTATCTCTGAGCCATAAAAAATGTCTATTAATGATGAATGAAGGGATAGTGTTGGGACACCATATCTCTACAAAAGGCATTCAAGTAGACCTAAAGAAATTGAGATTATCTCCATTTTGCCCATTCCACAAAACCAAACTGAAATTAAAAGCTTTTTGGGATATGCTAGTTATTACAGGTGTTTCATAGATAACTTCAGTCAAATAGCTGCCCCCACGTTTGCCTTGCTTAAAAAAGAGAGTAAATTTGAATGGGATGATAGATGTCAACAAGCCTTTGAGGATATTAAAGCCAAACTCATCACTTAACTAGTGTTGAGGGGACCAAATTGGACTCAGCCATTCCACATCTATACAGATGCTTCCAACACAACAATAGGAGTTGTTCTTGGATAGAAAGATGAAGATGACCACATGTACACCATTTACTATATCAACAAAAACATGACACCTATAGAAATAAATTACACCACAAGTGAGAAAGAATTCCTGGCTATAGTCCATGTAATAAACAAATTCAGACATTACATAAAGGGCTACAAGGTATTTGTCTACATAGACCATTCAGCCATATGATATCTTACAAACAAACCAATTGTAAGAGGAAGAATTATTAGATGGTTTCTACTTTTACAAGAATTTGATATTACCATTATTGACAAACTAGGTAGATTTAATGTGGTTGTATATTTCTTATCTAGGATGAACACTACAGGTGAAGAAGAACCAATAAAAGATGACTTTCTAGATGAACAATTATTTTTTGTTTTAGCAAAATCTCCATGGTTTGTTGATATAGCCAATTATCTGGCCATAGGGAAGTTTCCTATACATTTTTAAAAGAAAGAAAGAAAATGATTTATTATAGAAAGTTATTTTAAATGGATTAATGGAATGTTGTTTAAACTCGGTCCTGATCAAGTGTTCTATAGGTGTGTGATAGATATAGAAGCTTATGATATCATGAGAGCATGTCATGATGAACCAAGAGGAGGCCACTACTCAATTCATAAAATAATATATAAAATTCTAGGGGCAGGATATTATTGGCCTTAACTCCATCAGCAGGTGAAGAAATACGTGAAACATTGTGATGCATGCCAATGAATTGGACAACCAACTCTTTCAATGGAAATGCTTCTTCATCCTCAGCTAGTTTTGGAACCATTTGAGAAATGAGGGATCTATTTCATAGGCCCTGTGGATCCACCATCCAGAGGAAAAGAGTATCTACTGGTATCTACTGATTATGTAACTAAATGGGCAAAAGTGGAAGTCCTAACCCATGCAAGAGAGGAAATTGTAAATGATTTCTTGTACTTTAAGATCATGCAATGGTTTGGTGCTCCAAGAGAAATAGTTTTAGATCAGGGACCCCAATTTATGTCCAATATGATAAAACATTTCATGCAAGTATATAAGACTCAGCATAGGAAGACATCCCCATATCATCCATAGGCTAATGGACAAGTTGAAGTCACCAATAGGGAAATGGAAACCATCTTGACCAAAATTCTTGATTCCAGTAGAAAAAATTGGATAGATAAAGTACCAAAAATTGTTTGGGCCTACAACACCACTTAGAAAACAACAATTGGATTTTCACCATATGAACTATTTTATGGTAAGAAACCCCTCTTTTCTATAGAATTTGAATTACAAACTCTAAAGACTACTCTTGAAGTAGGAATTGAGTTAGAAGACATGCAGAAAGAAAGACTATTACAACTCAATCAACAAGAAGAGATGAGGATGGAATCATTGTAAAGAATAGAAATGGTACAACACCAAAGAAGGATTTGGCATGATTCTTAGATCAAAGAATGGGAATTCCATAAAGGAGATTGGGCACTTTTATTTGATTCCAAGTTTCAACAATTCAAAGGGAAACTATGAATTAGATGGTTGGGACCCTATCAAATTGAGGAGACCTTTGACAATGGATTTTTTAATTTGATTCCTATTGATGATAGTAGAATGGCCATGATTGTAAATGGACACAGGTTGAAACTTTATCAAAAACCTATCAATAGAGAAGAATTTATCCATGAAATAAAGGATTAGGTGGTTGCTCTAAAAGAGCTTATTTCTTCAAAAGAAATAACCACTGATTTAGAAGGCTCTGATTCTTCTAGTAACACTTGATCTCTAAAAAAGTTAAAAAAAAAACAAAAAAAACCAACAATGAAAACCCTCGGGCATTGTTGGCAGTCTTGGTTTGAAAACCAGCTTGCTGGCAAGCCAAGTACTGGTAAAATAAGCCTTGTCTAGAAAACTAGTTTTACTAACTAGGCAAGGGCAAAAAGACCAAAAGAACAATTTAATAAACACAAATAAATTATGGATGTCTAATCATTCCCTTCACCTAGCTTCCTTAAAATGATTAGAATATTATTTTCTTATCTATAACTGATCCATGTGATTTGTTGTGTAAGACAGATGGCTGGAAGGGCATACATTTGAGGTAAAGGTACACAAAATAGAATCTATTTATCCATAACTATTTAATTAACAGCTTTTGATTTGAATAAGATTCTTTCTATTGAGATGAATAGGCCTTGAATTAAATTTTATCCCTTCCAAAAATGGAGGAACTATCATATCGAATAAACATTCAAAGTGGATGGTTTGGTAATGACTATGTGTAATGATTCAATGGACACCTCATGTGCCTAATGATGATGATGTGATGTCCTCAAGTCACTTTCAAAAAAAGAGCTACCACCACAAATGTTCATGTCACCATACCCCACTGACATTTCATTATATGACACAATGTCTAGCACACTTCGTAGAAAATCAATGCAGGCCACGGAGTAGTGCATAATAATTAGTCCTACAAACTCACTCATAATTGCTACACTATTTTCCTTCCAGTGAACAACATTATTATCAGTCACAAGTAGGTTCAAACCTTATTTTAAAATAGAAATCCATTTTTACTAGATCACAATTAGTGCAGGTATTTCATTTCATTTCAAATCAAAACAAAACAATTGGACAGAAGACGAGATCGGAACCAAAGAAGGCTACAAAATTTAACAAGGACAAAGCTTATATGGAGGTATTCAGGGCAAATGGATGGTTACCCTTCATCAACAAGTTTTAGGGGTTTCATCGAGTGCTAGTAAGTGAATTTGTTATTAATCTCACTCCTGATAACTCAACTGTGCATGGTGAAGTAATTCCAATCTCAACCCAGATTATAAGTGAAGTGATTGAAGTTCTAAAAGAGGGAATGAGGGTAATAAGGAGGACCTCATTTAATGATTTAATCACCCAATTCAATGGGAATGAACAAATTGGCACTTCTTGTTTAGTTGATTCAAGGGGAAAAACTAAGGAAGTTAGTAGAAATTCACTCCCTAAACCCTAGAAATCAGTCACCAAATAGGTGATCAAGTATGTTACCTGTGAGGGACAAACTAGTTTGTTAGGGGGTGAAGCCATGAAAATATTGATACACCTAAAGTATGGATGCTAGAACCCTCAATGCAAAATGAACATGCCATACTTTTTGTACGAAGCCATCTAGGTCTTGTCCATAACTCCTAATGCTTCCCTAAGACACCATGGTCTCATCCACCTGCTCATTTGGCATCATTTCCTTTAGCATAGTACTAAAGCTTGGGAGACATTTCTAAATATTTTAATACCAAATGTTTCAAATTTACCTGTGCCTGAATCTATGGACTTACCTCCATCTGCTCCATCAATAAGTGGTATAATTCTAGAGCAACAATCATAAGCTAAAACATCTCAGGTCATTCCTTTTACTTCCTCAAGGAGGGTTACAAGGTCTCAAAGTTAGAAAACTATAGAACCTTCTCAGTCGCCACAAGAACCTCAGGTATCTGAATTGCAGCCAACTCCCCTATCTAGAAGGAGAAAAACTAAAATGGAAGGATACTTCAGAACCTAAGAAGACCAAAAGCCCTATAATAGAAAAAGACACTCAGCCAAGTGTGGCACAAAGTGTAACCAAAAGATGAATATAGTTGATTCTAGCTGATGATGATGAACAAGAAGCTATAGATATCTTGGATAGCCTTCAGACAACATCGCATTCTATTGAACAAACAAATTTAGATATTGAAATAATTCTTGTTGAATAGAATTCTCCACTTATCATAGAACAACTTACCACAAAAGATGTTGCAGATATGGCCAAAGAATTAGAAATAATGGAGCCATCACATGTTTCAATTGGCATGCAAATCACTAAGGGAAAAGATGTGTATGAAGAGAAAGGAGGACCATCTAGTCCAAATGATCCAATTGTATAGTTAACTCTGGAACTGTCCCAACTTCAAGCTCTGATCCAACATCAAGCAATTGAAATTACTGAGGTAAAAATTCAACTTCAAACCAAAGAACATATCACTTCTTTGTTATAATAACAACTAGATATTGCATCTAAAAATCACATTATAGAAATACAATAGTTGAAGATAGTATCTTCTAAACATGAGGCAAAAATTTAGAGATTGAGAGCAAAAGTACATATGTGAGATGTTGAATAGGTAGATGTTTGGGTATATGTAGAAAAATTGAAGAAAGAGAATAGGAAACTAGAGAGTATGATAACTTCTTCTGAAAAGCCCTGTAGCACTACATCTGTTCCTTCTAAGACATATGTTGACCAAGGATGCCAAACCACCCAAATAGGTAATTTTTCTTTAAAAATACTGGATCAAATTGAAGAAGAGTACCTTAAACTCAAATAGAAATATAAAGCTGCACATTCTTCAAACAAAGAATTAGAAAAAGAAAAATAGGCATTGGAAATTCAGGTCCAACAATTAGAAGATAGATTACAAGATGCATGCAAAATAGGAGAGTCTCTTTTGGCCTACAAAAATCCTTCTCTTACATACAATCTATTCTTGTTTTAATAGTTTTATAGATGGAAACTCCTTAGAATTTCTTGTAATCTTCCTTATAAAATCTTTCAACCAACCACATTCCTTGAAATTTTCTATGATTCACAGCCTGATCAATAGGTTTTACTCTACAAATTTTATCTGCATAATTTCCTCTTAGGAGACCATGACCACAACAAGTTCCTAATATATTTTCATGTGGGGGGGAGTTTAGTTGAGGGCATTGCACTCTAATTTCAAGAACTAGATTACATGGAAAAGCTGATTTGAGGAATATACAAACCATATCAAAACCACAAGATTGTGCATTAGGCCAGCATTCTCTCTGCCAAGATTAATTAAATAAAACATCATATATGCTTACAATAGAGATGAAGTAAAGACACATTATTTGCAAGATTTGTATGACTACACTACTTCCTTTGATTTATTTTCTAGAAAACATTTTGATGCAATAGTTTCTGCAACTATAAAGAGATGGGATCAATTATCAGTATCCTTGAGAAGAAGAGAAGTCATGTCCCCAAACAATATCAAGTGGAGCATGCGAAGAGCAATCTCAATCCTTGAAATGTTGATTGAAGTCATAAACTTAGGAGGTGAAAATAAATGGATTGGAATGAGATATCAAACCCCTCTATTCATTATCCCTATTCCAAGATGGCAGAACTGGTCTCCACAGTCTGATGAACAATTTGATATCTGGAAACAAATGATTCAAGAGCATCAACGCTTTACCAATAATGTAGATAGGCACATCATAGATGAATTTGAAGATTATGACTTGAGCAAACATTTTGAAGATAGATTCAAGAATCATCACCAGAGATAATCAGTTTGCAATGGGACTTGCAAAAGGTAAACTCCAGGGGAAATGATGAGCTCAGAATATAGCTCATTCTGACACAAGAATTCTTTTGAATCATCTCAAATAGGATACTATCTTATGAAAATCATAGGTTGTTAAGCAACTATTATATGGAAAGTAGGTATTTGTTTTGTTTATGATTAACCAAAGACTAAACCTACACTTTACCATTAATGTCTAACACAATTCCATGTTTTAGTGATTGTCTAATTAAAAGGAATGCTCAAAGATAGGTGATTCTAGTAGCATATAAAAGAAGTTCAATTTTGATTTCCTCTTGACAAAGTTTTAGACTCACAAGCAATGTCATTCCTTGGAAAGAATAAATCTATGGACTCTACAGGCTCAAATATACGGACTCCATAAGCTCAAATCTATGAACTCCACAAGATCAAATCTATGAACTCTATAGGCTCAAAACTATGGACTCTACAGGCTCAAATCTACAGACTCGATAGGTTGGAATCTATAGACTCCATAGGCTGAAATCTATGAACTCAATAGGCTAGAATCTACAAGTTATACATGTCACTTCATCTTACTTTGTAGGGTCAACTCTAAGGACTCAATGGAAACAAGGAGTTGAATGAGCTAGCTAGCAACTAAATAAAAGGAGAAGAATCATTCTAGTTGGTGTTTGGCAGGAAGATTGATTATTTGTTATTTTGAAGGATTTGTTCATAGTATTTTAAGACATCTAGATTCTAGTTCTATTATAAATTGATACTCCTATTTTTTTGTATAATTGGATTTCTAGGAAATCTAATCTTTTATATTTATATGATCAGATCAACTAGGAATCCCTATTTTACTGCATATCTATTCTAAGTTAGTTGTATCAACATATAATGAAGAACATGTTACATTCAAGGATATAACAGATAATAGGGAATACAGATGATAGTTTTAAGGAGTGTTACAAAATATAGTCTAACTAAAATTGTTTGTATGAATTATTATTAAGTTTTATTAAGTTATATTCCTAAATATGAAAGGAGCAAGGGCCCACTCTGCTCAGACTCAAAAATTGCTACAGGTATTTAGGTAATCTTATGTTAATTCTTGAATTTAAGTTAATTAGTATTTTGGTAATAATTGAATTTCTTTAATACAATTAGATTTAGAAAGCATAAAGTATTCCTTTATTCAAATTATTTCCTTTCCAGTAAGTGTGTATTTCTTTTCCAGCAAGTGTGTATTTCTTTTCTAGCAAGTGTGTTATTTCTTTTCCAACGAGTGTGTTATTTCTTTTTCAGCAAAGTGTGTCATTTCATTTTTAGTAAATGAGTGGCTTGTCAAGTTATTTTGTTTGTTTCCAACAAGAGTAAATTCATTAGTTCTAGGAACATTTCTATATAAGGATAATTAGCACCAGTACAACACCCCACATATTATACATCTAGATCTATTATCCTAAGCCTTACTCCAAATAGCTTCAAACACCAGCCATAGTTGATAAGACATCAATCTAATTATTGATTAAATGAGAGTTATAATGATAACTCGTCACATACCCTATAGTATTATCTAGGAAGATATCATCTCTCTTACAAATTATATTGACATGGAAAATATATTTCATTGAGAGTGGTGATTTATTTTCCTAACCCTAATTAATGCCTTTGGATCTAGTTTTAAATTTTTGTCAACTATCCTTTCCATATTCTAGTTACAGATTAATTTTGATTCTTCTAGGGGTAAATTTTGTTACACAAATTGCCTCAGTGCCTAGATTTCCTAATCTAGTTCATTCTATTCCAAAATTGACAAAATAGAAATTAGAAGAAAAATGTACCTTTACTTCTTTTTTCATATCTACCATACGTACCCTATCATGTCCACCCTTGTTTATGAGCCATGATATCTAAAAGTGATAAATTTAGATAGTCAGAGCTATAGTTTTATAAATATAGAAAACGCACAAATGAATAGTTTTACCTGTTTATAGTAAAAATTCAAAAAGAAAAAGCCTTAAATTATTTATCTTGAAATTTCTTTCTACCCATATATTTATTTTCATAGGTTATTTTTAAAAATATAAGTAAGCCTTAAAATAATAATGAAATAGTTGATATCATATTTTTTATAAAAAAACATAATTTTATCTTATTTTTTAGGTCCACCTCTTGTTCTCCTTATTGGGAACTTTTATCACTTGTGATATACACAATTTTATATAATCAACATGGTAAGTGAATTTACTCATTTTAATTTTATTCATTTCAATTTACTTTTAGTTATTTAATTATATTTTCTCATTTATGATTTTATGTTGTTATGTTTCTTTCCTAAAGCACCATTTCATGCTAGATTATTGTGACACATGATTATCTTTGAGTGAGGCATATGTATACACATAAATTTTTTCATTTTATCATTTACTAAAACTTTATCTTATAGTGACTTATTAACACATCAATCACCCTAAGTGCATGATTTAAAGGGTGCACTAAGAATGGGGTGGGAAAGCCTCATGGTGACTTGCAAGATATGTTACTATTTTATTTTGACTACACCATTTATACTATTAGTTTGACCTCCTCTAAGTGTATGTCGATCTATCTCTCATGTTTACCTCTTGTCATATTTTCTATATTCCCTATATCTTAATACATCAACCTGATTCATACCATTTTTTTTGTCTTAAACCTTCTTATGTGGTATCAACTATCCTAATATAAAATTGGGTATGTTTTATGATGTTTTTAATATATTGGCTTGGCTGATATCACTCTGTGTCATCCAAAATATTATAATTATATTGATTGGGATGATATAGTTAGATTATAGTATATGTTTTGTTTTGGGTATTATATCAATATATATAGGGGTTATATTTCACTTATACCAAATCATATACCATTCATTCTCTCTAATTTCACTCTCATTTTTTCCCTAAGTACTATTTGGGAGAGTTTGTGGCTTAGAACCTTATTTTTATAAGTCATGTCTTTTGATAACATTTAAACTCAATGAGAGGAGTCATTGGGAGTTTATAATTAAGGATATCTAAGTCTTAACTCAACCATTTGAGGTTTTTAACCTAAAACATTCTCTTATAAATACATACTTGAGCTAAGAGAGATATTGAAGAATCAATAGGTCTACCCCCAAGGTAAGTATTTATATCCCTTTACTCTTTTTTTATTTAAATAGTAGATTAGATATTACTTTTTACTTTGTGGATAAATGTATGTGTATCCTTATTAAGTCTCTCTATACTAAATAAGTTGGTATATCCATGGGATTTATTAGAATTTCCATAAATCACTTTAGGTTTTATATACCTCTATTTGGTTAACTATTATACCTTATTACTTTACAATTATTCTAACCCATATTTTAATTTAATCATAGTTTACAACCATAGTACATATTTATTAAGGTCTAGTGATAACTACATCCTTGTGCCATAGGCTTAGGCTTTGGAACCATTTCTTATTATTACTCACATTGTAGGCTACCCTCTACTATATATATGGAATTAATTTGGTCCTTACCAAACTTTATAGGTATCACAAGATCTATTTGATTGACCTTATTTGAATCCTAGTCTATAAGGAGAAATAGGATAGTTGTAGGTCATCCTAACCTATGATACATTTTTGATCAGATAAGGACCAAATGAATTTCATTGATATAGTGTAGGCTAACCTTAAATGAAAATTTGAATAGGAAGAGTTTCAAATCCTAAACATGTGACACAAGGATGTAGCTCTCACTAAACCTCAATAAAAATGTATTATGGTTATAAATTATGATTAAGCTAAAATATAGGTTAGAGGGATTGCAAATGGATAAGGTGCAATGGTCAACCAAATGGGGATCTATCCAACCTAAATTGATTTATGAAAAATATAAAAAATCATATGGATTTACCAACTTATTCAATATATATATATATATATATATATATATATATATATAATAAGTTGGTATATCCATATGATTTTTTAGATTTGTCATAAATCAATTTAGGTTGGATAGATCCCCATTTGGTTGACCATTGCACCTTATCCATTTACAATATATATATATATATATATATATATATATATATATATATATATATATATATATATATATATATATATATATATATATATATATATATATATATATATATATATATATATATATATATCCTAAACAAGTATACATAGACATTCATCTAAAAATCAATAAGTAATATTCAATATACTAAAAAAATAAAGGAAAGAGTGTAGGGATACAAATACTTATCTTGGGGTGGACACGCTGATTATTCAATCTCCCCCTTGGCTCAAGTGGAGATTTTAAAGAGAATGTTATAGGTTAAAGACCTCAAATGGTTACATGAATACCTAGATATGTTTGGTTAAAACTCATAATGAGACCTTTTATTGATATTTAATGACACCATAAGACAAGAATCATAATGATAAGATTCTAATCCATTAATCTCCAAAATTGTACTTATGAAAATAATGCAAAAAAAATTGAGTGAATGACTGGTATATGATATGATATATATGAAATATGACACTTGTATTTAGTTATCAAATACCTAAAACCAATCCTAGACTCTAAGCCAATGGTATTAGCTTGACCAATACAATTTTAAGATGTTCACTAACACAAAATGGTATCAACTAGGTTAATATGTTACAAATTTTAAAAAATATACTTAGAACTATATTGAGCTATCTATATAGTACATGAAAGGTGAAGTAATAAAACAAATGGTATTAGCCGAGATGATATTATAGGATATAGAAGAGCTATAACATATATGCAATAGGTAAATAAGATATATATATATATATATATATATATATATATATATATATATATATATATATACACACACACACACACACACACTGATACTTAGAGGAGGTCAAACTAATAGTATCCATGGTGTAATTAGAATAGAATAAAAACATCTCTCATAAATAACCATGATCATTTCCCATCACATTCCTAGTGAACCCTTTAAAGAATTCACTCAAAGAGAGTCATGCCTTGGCAAGACACTACAAGAGGAAGCATTAATAAATGATAAAATGAAAAATTTTATGTATAATCTAGGTGTCGTATATTGACCTTGAAAATGGCATTGATGTCTTTGATGTTGGAGAAACAATTATCAAGGAAAATCAATCACTTATCATGGTAATGAAATATAAATTTTTTTACTTGTATAGTTAATAATTATGATGTGTTGTGTATCACCAAGATAAATAAAAGGAATTTTTTTTTTATAATTTTTTTATTTTTGAGTTAAAATATGTGTGTTATGTTATGATAGTATTAACTATTGATCTATTGATTTCATATGAGTCATAGTGTAGCAGGTGTCTATAGGCCATGATGGATACCCTAAATGATTAAAAAGTGTCATGTCCTCATCATATGTTTCACAATAATCAATGAAACTATCATATTTATCCACTAATTTAGACATCATTCCAATAAATATCATATTTTAAATTTATAGGAGGGTATGTATAATTATACCTACTATATTTTAAAATTGGTTTTATTAGATTTTCCTTTCTCTTTAAGTTATTCATCACTATTAATATCATGTGTATGGTTAGATATTTATGGATATATACCTAAAACTAAATTAGTTTTTTTATATCTACTTCCTCTTATTGGTTTGCTTCATTTATTACAAATTGTTTTGATTTACACATCAAAATACCATAGTTTTTAATCTTTCCAATTGAATATGTGGAGGATATTTAGATATATTTAGTTGATTACTAGTTGAAAAAATGGTTTTCATAAGTTGATATTGTGTAGGAATATATTCCTTAGATAACTCTTTTGTGTAAGATTTCACATTTTTTGTAATGGGTGTTTGATTTATAGGCAATTATACCTCTTTTTTAATATATTCCTTTTGTGTATGGGATGAAATAATTTGTGAAATAAGTGATGAAAATATACTTTGAATAAAAACATTTATTGTATAATCAATGTCACTCTTGTTTATGGTATGAAGCAATAATTGGGGTGGGTTCTCTGATATTGGAAGGTGTGCTTAAGTTTTATGGTTCCTTAGTAGATGTATCTAATGTAAATTCACCATTATCAAAAACATCATGTATTTTATGTTTCAAACCATAACACCTATCTTTAGAATTTACTTTAAATATATGGTATGCATAATAGTATTTATCATTATATGTAGGATAAGCTGGAGGTAGTGTGATCAATTTGTTTTGAAACATGTTTCTAAAATTTCATTTGGAGAGGTATAATGATTATTTAAATTTTGTGATTAATTAGGAATAGTTTTTTTTGTTTGTTGACCCATGTTGGAGATGAAATATTTCAAGATATGTGGTTTTTTATTGGGGATCAACAGACAAGTTTTTAAGTATAAAAATTAATATTTTAGGCACATGCAAGTTCCTTTTATATTAAAATAGTTACTAAGCACACATGATAACTTATTTTTTATTTAGGAAGAAATATAAGGCCCATATGTGTGTGCGTGTGTACATGTGTGTGTGTGTGTGTGTGTGTGTGTGTGGGTGTGTGGGTGTGTGCACGCACGTGTGTGAGTGTGGGGGGGGGGGGTTTACATAATCAAATATCAAATATGATGTATATATGAATTAAATCATAATATTAAATCATTAATAGGTTTAAATTATCCTTGGTGAATAGAAGGAAGATGAATATATGTAACACATGGTCCCTTATGTGAAGGTATTGTGTTAAAATTTTATCTTCCAATATAAAATTTAAGCTATTAAACTTTTAGGGAAATTTTATAGTAAAATTATATCATTGGTATCATATTTCCCAATAGAATCTATAAAGTACTTAATAGAATAATAAGGATCACCACTCCCATAAAATAATAAAAGTTTAGGAATTGTGAAATCATGGGCAATGATGAGTTAAGGATTTTATGCAGTATGGGATTCGCATGCATAACATTAGAACAAACCCAATTGTAGTATGTTTTTCTCTCTAAATAAAGATGATTTAATTTTTGTTTCAAGGTCATTATAGCATGCATTAGGTATAATATTACTTGATAAGATACAATAGGGTTTTTTAGTGGTTCATTGAGTGGTTGAGTCTTACCATTAATGCTAACCATAGGAAAATAATTCATTATGGGATATAAATAGGAAGATCTACTATTAAAAACCCTAGGTGAATCTATGTTTAAATTATTTACACCATCTAAAACATTAGCATATACAAAATACAGAGCATTTTCATTAATTTCATTACTTTTAACAGTAAATATAATCAACAAAAGCACATGTAAAGAGAATGAAACCCTATTGTGAGATGTAAATCTAAAAAATAATATTTAAATATAGATATTAAAATCTAAGGGTATGAGGTCTTGTAAAACCCTGGATCAAATGTATAAGAAATTCAAACTCTATGTGTAAATAGAAACTAGGGTTTTTTCTAGAATATATTAAAATAAATTCATATTTGAATTCAACCACAAATCCCTAGGAAATGATGTTTTTTGGACCATTTATTTCAAGTTTGAAAGTGATTCTAATATTAGGTTCACAAAAAAAATTATTTTACACAAGAGATAAAATAATTGAAATTATATTATAATTAAAAATATAAAAAATAATGAAAATAAATAGAATAATCTAAATTAAAATAAGATAATAAATATCACAACCATTTTATTTAGAATTTAAAATACTATATAAATATTAGTGACTTAGTTTATTATGATTTTTTTTTCACCCACAAAACCTAGAAATGCCCAAGAAATGTTTCATTGGGTTCTTAAGTTTGAAACAAGAGCATACATCTAGATTCTTCTAATATATTCAAATGCCTATGACAATTGAAACTATCAAGTTTTACTCCACACTATTGGTATTCACAACTTCTATGAGAACTTCATATGTGCCTACAATGTGTTCATGTATGTGTGAACTCTTTTATCATGTTTGATGATGCCTATTTTTTATTTCCTTTGTTTAAACCCTAATTTAAAATTGATTTATCATAAGATACCTTAAAAGGGATTAGTATTTTTTTTATACTAACACCAAGCATAGTATTTGTTTTTATACTAACACAAACCAATGCATATGTCATGATCAAACATGTTTTTCATTCCAATACTATGAATATTGTTCAAATTTCACAAAGTTCTCCCACTTAAGTAAGTGGGTGGATGTACAAAATTGTAAACAATATATGTTTTAGTCACATATTTTATATTTGACATTTAGAACCATGAAAATTTGAGTTATTTATATTTTAAATTATCTCTATAGACTATTTTAGGGCTTCTTGTTAAATATTTGAGATTTGTATATGAATTTTGAATAATGCTTCAGGACATTTAGAGATATCTAAGAGGTTTAGATATTATCCAATGTCCTTGATAACCTTAGGGATGATTTTAAAATATAGGCAACTCTTCATTAATTTAATAACATAAGTAACCCAAGGAATGTGTCTAGGTTGACTTAAATGATATTTCATGATTTTAAAAATCACTATTAATGGCCCTTGGACACTATTGGTTAAGAGGAAAACTTACAATAACTAATATTATCCATGTTTACTATTAGTGTCATAGGAGTGTAAATTAGGACATTAGGTATGGAAATTTTTTATCTATTATTATTAAGGGGTTATTATATAGACCAATTTGGCGGATAGAGGTGACTAATATGGTAGATGGGTAGATTGATAGATGGTTATTGTGCTCAAGAGACAAATACATGTGCATTGTACAAGTATGCCATAGTATGTCCAAACTATTATTTCCAATGTTTAAAATAATAAATTTAGGTGTCTAAAAAATCATTTAAACAAATTTTAATTTTTATTAAAATTAATGATAATAACTACATAGAATAGGTTTGTCAATTGAAAAACTCAACACAATAAAGATGTGTTGAAATGGAGATACAATAGAAACTACTCTTCTATATTAATCTATTAGCAACATAAAATTATCCAAAGATGACCAAGATAATTTTTTGGACATAATAAATTATAAATTTTAAATAAATTAAAAAATTGTTGAAAGGTAGTAAAATTATTCATCATAGAGTGAATATCTAAATATTAGTGTTTAGAACAAAAAAAATTTTAGATTTAAATAAGGATTTTTTTAAAAATTTAGGTAAAAAAAATTCATATAAATATAAATATTATATAAAATTTATGTCATTTTCACACCTCACCTTAGTATTATATTATATTAAATTAGTTTCACTATTAAATTTTACCTTAAAGTGGTGTTATGTTATGATGCATTTTTTTGTGCTACAAGTTATCCTTTTATCTCTCCACTACATTGCCAAACAATGTTTGGAAATTCATGTAATATTTATTTTGAATATATTTTATGTTATATCTCCATTTAAATTTAGTTTATGTCATAATTACATCTCATTATTCCACCTTATTTAAGATAATGACATTGATTACATATTTAGGTCAATAATATCAATAGTATCTATTAAAAATTATACAAATATTATTTTATTTTAATTTAATATTCATGAATATATAAATTTTTCAATATAAATGATATGATAGTGTTTAAAATTAAAATTTCATAACATTACATCCCAACTTTAACATCTAATCAACCATCTTGGGAACTTAGTGGTTGATAGTTCTCAACAAGTTGTTATTTTATCAAAGTGATTGCATTTGAGTATAACTACCACTCACAATTGAGTAATATCTAAAATATAGTGGCTATTATGATAACACAAATATTGTATTTGTCATATATGTTTTAACATAATAATTTCATCATAACATAAATTTACAAATATCATGCCTCTATCCCATTATTTTGGGTTTCTTACACATCTGTTATTATAGAATCAAGGCCAATGCATTTTTACTTGTTTATTTTTATTTACATATTTATGATACAATGTAATTTTTGTTATAAAAATGATCATCTCATCAAGATCTAAATTATGATATATTTCCAAACAATGGTATTTAACTAAAAATGTTGAAAACCTAATGGTTTATACCTCTCAATGATGTTCTCATTTTTAGTATAAGAGTTTTATCGTAAAATGGATATCCAAATACCAATGTTCGGAACCTATAGATTACTTGCTCTTAATTATGTCCTCATTTTTATCAAAATAATTTCCCAACATAATTTTAATACTTTATAATAATAAATGTTAGTGTCATTAAATGTAAAGGTGTAATTGATGTCATTGAATTAAAAATATGTAATTTATTTCATTATCATAAATGAGGAGAAATATTTACATTAAATGATATTAAATTGATTTCATTGTCACCTTAATGTGTTTAAAATTTGTCACACCTCACCTTGGTGTGTGTTTTAAACTTTACACACCTCAATGCGCATTTTAACTCTGTTAATAAAAAGTTATGTATATAAAAATATTGTAGATAATAAAAAACACACTTATTTTACTCTATCACTCATGTAACATACTTGAATGCCTAAAAATTTAAAGCATTTTCCTATGATATAGTTTCTCATATCAAGTTTAATTATATATTCATATTGATTACTCTAATGAAATTTAAATCATGAATATGAAGAGATCATTAAAATTTGTAAGAGACAATAGAACATGGGAGAAAGGTTGTAATGTTTAGTAATTTGGTGATGTTATATGTCAGACATATAATAATGAGTGTGCTTCTAAATATAATAGCTTTAATATATTTAGCTTAAACATGGAACATTCCCATTATTTTCATATGCATACATACCTTATGTGCACAATCGAGGCTAATATAGTTTTTATTGTCTATTGTTACATATCTATTTATGATATGATGTAATTATTTTATACAAAAAATTAAATTTTTAATACTTAGGGACCAATGTTAGGAACCATGTGATTTAATATCTAAAAAGTAATTTTGGTAATCTAATGACCACTCTCTCAATGAAGATAATATTTTTTAGCATATTAATTATATCACAAAATATATATCTAAATAACATGGTCCATACCAATTTTTATATATTTATTATCTACTTATTGTGTTATATATAGGGCTAATTTAGTTCTACTTGTCTATTGTTATTTACATTATGAAATAATTATAATCCTAAAAATGAACACCTCACTAAGAACTTATATCTGTCATATTCCCCAACATTATTTTTTAGCTATATACATAAGTTTTTAAAAAAATTATGGAAATATATAATTTGATTCCTCTAAAAAATGTGTTTAATTTTAGTTTAAAATTACTTGATACAATGCATATTCAAATACCAATTTTGGGAACCTAGTAACTACTAGCTCTCAATAGTCTTCTCATTTTTAGCATAACCATTATATTATAGAATTAATGTCAAAGGACCAATGTTCAAAATATAGTATATTTATTTTTTAATGAGGTAATGTGTGTAACAAACTATGACATCAAGTTAATATCATGTAAAATAAGGATTGTGCCTTACTTAAGAAAATGACATCAATTAAATATTTAAGTTCAATGAAATCAATTAAAATTTATATTAAACATGTTTTTATTCAATAAAATATTTTTCAATAACATAGATACCCTTAATCAGAGTAAAAATTGTATTTAAAGAACAATGTTGGGAACCTAATGATTACCAGCTTCCAAATCAATCATTTTATCTATAGAATAATGTTTGGAACCTAGCAATCGATAGGTTCCCAACATAAATGTTTTTTTTTTTCATTGTCATAATTTTAATTGTGCCCAAAATATTTCACCTATTTTAATAAAATGACATAAATAACATCCTTGAGGTCAATTACATCAATGATATAACTTATAGTTTATAGGAGAAAAGTTTACCTTTAATGAAATATTTACAAATAACATAGTTAACATTTATGAACCATTATATCTAATGAAAGATTTTGGGATCCTACCAACTAATAGGATCCAAAAAAATATAATATATAAATAAAAATGTTGGAAGCCTATCATCAAATAGGTTCCCAATGTTATTTTATATATTTTTTATTGTTACCATTTTATTTATGCCCTGAGATTACACAGTATTAAAATATTGACATAAATTACATCTTTTAGTTTAATGAAGTCAATGATATTAAATGGAATTTATAAAAAACATGTTTTATGATAATTATAAATTTAAAAATAATAAGGCTACCCATAACAATAATATCAACCATTATTCCTAAAGTATAATGATGATAACTTAACATCTATTAAGTTCCCAAAAGTTGTTACATATATAAAAATTTTGGTAACATAGAAGCCATTAGGATCCAAAAATAATTATAAGTATTTTAATTTTTACCATATTATTTATTTGTTATTATTTTCATAAATTCATAAACAATCATCATCAAAAACATTCAAGTCATAGAAGCTCAACCATCAAATCTAGTCCCTAAAATACATGTATATTATAATTTTGTATATAAACTTATATGAAAAGTGTGTATATTCATATTTTTATCATATTATTATATAATGATATAAAATATACATGATAAATACTTAATTATCCCCATTATAAATATATTTGAAACAAGATCTGCACTTTACAAAGAACATGACAATGATAAATAAAACATGATCTAGACTTTATAAGAACATTATAAGAATAAATATATTGGTTTTTATAGGATATATAGTACATAAGTGTCTTATTTTTTGACCATCTTGATTCATGTACACACAAAAATTTTAAACAAAACCCTTTTATTTTAAAATGTCTCAAACAAAGGGATTTTTTTTTAAATGCCATTAATATGTTTTTCCTAGATTTTTAAAAAAAGGGGTTTGAAGAAAACCCTTTTATTTATAAACCTTTTTTTCCAATACACCTTATGTGGCATAAAATTCTTAGTAAGACAAGTATAAAGCTTCTATTGGCCTAAAAATTCCACTTTAAAAGCCACGATTTAAGATAAAATAATTAAATAAAAGTATATTGCTCCATATGTAAATATAACTATTAATGGGTTATACACACACACACACACAAAATTTTAATTAAAGTTAAAATGGACACTAAGTGGGAAAAAAGTGTTGACGATGCTCCTAAGAAGGGAGAATGAATTTGAAACTCTAAAACAAACCAATGAATTTTTATAGATAAAAGACTAGTGTGGGACTTTCTAAACCTAGGGGTATAAAAAGAGAAGTTTTATTTGGATGTAGGTGTGGAATCATGAGGGAATTAAAAAATAAGACTCTAAGTAGGATAACAGAATGTGGGCATAGAGAGTGCAAGGGAAAATATTAGACCAAACCTCTATTGAGGTATTTTTTCTTAAATATTTTCTAGATAAAAATGGCTTTCAATTAAAAATAGCTAATTTGGTGGTCCATAAATCATTTTCAAGAATAAAAATGCACTTATTGGTAAATTTATGGGAGCAAGACCTAATATAGCTACTTTTAGGAGCTAAATTGGAAGAAAATGGAGACCTAAAGGACAAATATAAATATCTTTTATGATAAAAGGGTTTTTTTGTATTCTCTAACCATGAATATTGTGTCAGAATATTGATGGGATGACCTTGGTTCTTTTGGAAAACAAGGCTTTATTTTTAGAAAATGGAAGTCACAATTTAATCCTAATAAATAAAACATAAATCTTCTAACCATTTTAGTTTTATTGCACATACTACCTCTAGAATTTAAGGAAGATAAAATCCTAACAAGGATCATGAAAACTTTAGAATAATTCATAACATTTTATCTAGCCATTAAATCCATAAAAAGACATCTATATGTAAGACTTTGTGTGAATTATTTTATGGATAGAGTATTACCATCCTCTATAAAGTTTTCATCCAAGTTTGTAAACGAGATTTAAAGTATATAAATTAATAATATTCTCTCTTATGTCAAACTTTATAAAAAGTAAGACATATGGTGATAATATGCTCATATAAAAAATAAGTAAATGATATAGAAGAAAAAGATTTTTTTTCAAAATCATATCCAAATCAATGAAGAAAATGATATTTCTAGGTTGATATCAAAAGAAGATAATATTAATATCAATACCAATAAGTAAGATTCAAACAAAGTAGAAATAATGGAAAATGTATATCAGACTAAATAAGAACAAAGGAATAGAAAAAAATATTTTGATCATAAATAAGGACAAAAAAATGATTCATAGACTAAAATATTATGCAAAGAAAAGGAAGAAGTTGTGCACGAAATTATGGATCCAAATCTTAATTAAAAGGTTGATGAAGGTATCAAGGAAGGATGAATTAAAGGTAAATGTAATATTACTATCTCTCTTTATTTCACTCATTTAATGGATGTTAGACCAATTTTTAATGATAATAAATTCAAAAAAACCCATATTAAAGGTTATTTAGGGGAGTAAACCTTTGATGTTGAGGATACATTATATTTGGAAGAATTGATACCCTGCTCTTTAGATAAAAATATCAAATTAAAATATATAACCTCCACCCCCATCTAGATCAAAAAAATTTATGGAACAATCATGTAATATATTAACAAGACACACCAAAAAACTAGTTGATATTGAAATTGAAACAAAAAGAGGAAGACCAAAACTTAAATAATTAAGAAACAAAGAAACATCAAGAGAAGTTATAGGATGGGATTCAAGGCACATTGGATTTGAGTGTATATAAAGGATCATTTAAGTAATTTAAATTAATATTATTTAAATGAATATTATAGGGCTCAATAGACCTAATAAAATAACTCTAAAAGAGTTCAAAAATAACTAGAGACCTATTTCCGTGTTAGTTCAAACAACTAAAATGTATGATCATAATCTTATAGAGATTAAAGATAAAATATGGAAGGATTAATTTTTTGTTTGGTGTCAATTATTTTGGGTCTTCAGGTGGTCTTTACATATTTTTGGATCCTTGGGTTGTATATGCTAACATTTTGATTAATAATTTCCATCATTTAACAAGTTTGTTTAATAAAAAATAAGATAATCTTGTTTGGATCTTATCCAATATTTATGATCTAAATTCCCAAACAAGAAGAATAAATATTTTGGAAGAAGTTATAGAGTTTATAAGGTATATTAGTGAGTTTATATGGATGGTTTTGGGTGAATTTTACCTACCTTTTACCCTTGGAAAAGAAAGGGGGTAGTCAATATTTCATGGATAGCATGGAAGATTTGGCCTACCTTATTTTTTAATGTCAACTCCTTGATATTTACCTAAGATAATATGAATTTAATTTGAATAATATAATAAGGAGAGATAATCTTATTTAAGTTAGATTAGTCATATTTATTATTTTGGTGGGTTGCCTTATCTCTCAAAATTATTGTCTTTCATCATTACCAAGCATTAGTTTCGATAATAATTGCCTACTAATATGTATGGAATTAAAAGAGAAAATTTTGAAGTTTCCTTTTAGATTTGAAAATATGTAGTTGCAACATTTTCATCTAAAATAGATAATCAAGGAATTGTGTAGTCTTAAATCCAAAGGAACCATAATGTTACAAGTCATTAGAAAACTCAAACATGTTAAATCAAATCTTAAGAAATGGAATAATGAAATCTATGGCAATATTTTTATTCCTAAACAAATAATTTTTTAGGACCTAACTAATCTTGAGGAGGATATACAACTAACTTGGATGAAAGAAGACTTACATAAAAAGGAAAAAATGTTGATTTTTGAGTTCCATTCCATATTATCTAAAGAGGAAACTTTTTTGGAGATAGAGATTGAGAGGTATTTGGTTGAAGGAAGGGGATAGAAACACAAAAAAAAAAATCACTTGTCTTTTCAAAGACATAAGAGTCATAATAAAATTAGGGAGAGAAATAATGTGGAAGTTATAAGGGAGGAAGTTAATTTTTTAATAATATTATTTTTGGAAAAGTTAATTATAACTCCAAATTGAAAAGGATATTTTTGATATTATTCCATATATTATAATTAAAAAGGATAAGGATACTATTTTAACTCATTTTTATCAAGAATAAGTAAAAAATAAAATAAAAATGTTTTCTTAGTGGAGGGGTATAAATCTCTTGGGTTGGACAACTTTCTTACAACATTCTTTCATCATTTTTGGGATATCATTTAGTATGATGTTATTATTTCTAATGAATAAATTATTTATTATGAAAATATCCTTATATAAATTAATTATATATTATTATTCATGTTACCTTGAAATATTTAGCCAAATATTTGAAATAATTTATGCCAATTAGTCTATGCAATGCTCTCTATAAGATATTTACAAAAATATTATATCTAAAAATGAAACCTATACTTCATATGATCATATCATAATAATAGGATGGTTTTATTATGGTCAAGTAGATCCAAGATGGTATAATTATTTTTCATAAAAAAATCACTTAATACATAAAGTAAATAAGGAAGGAATGCTCTTTAAACAAGCATTGGAAAGGTATGAACAAATCCTAAGATAGAGTTTCATGGAACATCACTGAAAAGGTATTGGAAAGATTTGGTTTTTAACCTAAATTTGATAAATTCATTAACACTTCATTTATACTCCCATTTATTTAGTGATTCCCCTCAATTATTTTTATCTTTTCAAGTAATATTAATTTAGGGGCACCCTTTATATCCCTACCTTTTCATTATTATGGTTGAGATGTTAGGTAAAAGCTTCTCATTGGTTCAAAAAGAAAGAATATGGAGCATAAAGCCTTATTTTATAGCTTAGAATATTTCACATCAATAATTTTTTGATGATATACTTATTCTAGGTGAAGACTCTATCAAGGAATAAAAAGGAATAAAAAATTCACTTATAAACTATGTTGATGTTTCATGGAAAAATAAATTTGGACCAAAGTTATTTATACTATATTAATACTCCTCTTTTTAGACAACATAAATCTCTAAACTATTTGGATGCCAAAATAAATAGTTCCACTCTAATTATTTTGGGATGCATTTATTAAAGGAATAATTAAAATTATTATATAGAATTTACTCATTGATAAATTCCAGTGTAAACTTTATGGCTAGAAAGGATGCATTCTTAGTCAGGTTGGTAAACTACAACTTATTAAGAGTATGCTTCAAATTATTATTATGTATATTATTTTCATCTTTAATATTCAAAGTTTGATAGTGGAACAAAATTAAAAAATACAAATAATATTTCTTTGGACTGAAACAAAAGAGAGATATAGAGTCACCCTAGTAGCTTGGGATAAAGTTTATCTCCTAAATAGGCAAGGAAGTTTTTGAGTTAGGTAAATGAATTGAATGAATATAAATCTTATTTATTGAATTGGATGGATATTTATAAAATAAAATAACTCATGGAAAAAATCCTAAAAGTTAATATCTGGATAGTCTTTAGGCTAAAATGTTAATATCAATTGACTCTTTGCTATCAAGTTCATGATTTTGGAATAGTTTAGTTATTAGTGTAGATATTATTTGGAAAGTAATTAAGTGAAATTTTGGATCAAGGGAAAGAGTTATCTTTTAATATTATGCTTTGATTCTAAACTCTCCTCTCAACTCTTCTACTCTATGGAGTTAAATCATCAACTTGGTTAAGAGAGACATATGAGAAAGAGTGATTGATTATATTGTATAGATTGATTTATATAAATTTTATAAGCTGATAACATTGAATTAATCCTATTAGGATGATATTTATATCATTTATGGTTTAATTTTTTTACTTAATGTTTATCATATTATATAATCCCATATGGTTGATGATTTGGTTGGGTTTGACTCTTTGGATAAACCTTACAATGTCAAATTAAGTTATAACATAGGACTTAATATTGATTCAAATTTATTTCCTTGGAATTATATTTATAAAAAGGATATTATCCCAAATACCAACTTATTTTTTTGTGTTTCAATTCAAAATAAAATCCTTCACCTAGATACTTTTATGAAAAGAGGTTTTCTTGATCCTAAATAGGTGTGTCTTATGTGAAAAACATGTGGAGTCTATTTTCCATATTTTGTTTATTTCCCCTTTGCCTATAATACTTTAGGTTATCCAATATAAATTATAGGTGAGTTGTGTCAAAATGGATTCTATGTTGTATTTTATAATCTAATAATCCCTTCATTTTTTTAGTGCCAAACTCAAAAAACTTTGTAAGCTAACTACACCACATGATTTTTGGGGTTTGTGTTTGGAAATGGATTTAAATATGTTTTATAAAAAGAGATGTATCTCTAACATGGATTAAATAATAGTGGACTCCATCACTGAAAACTTCAAGGATATTAATTTTTTTTTAAAATAATGATAAAAAATAAAAAATAGAAAAAAACTAGATCATTTTAAATTCAAAGGTTGAAGATTTAGATTTTAATAAGGTTGATAGAATAATATTTAAATGGGTTTGTCCATCCTCTGGTTTGTTCAAGATAATTTTTTATGGATCTTGAAAATGAAACCCAAAGATGGCTAGTGGAGATGGTTTTTTCAGAGATATATTGGGAAACAAATTAGTAGCCTATGTAGGTAATATTAGTGTGCAAAATAATCATGTAGAATAAATTAAAGCTGATCTTTAGGGTATCCAAGTGGCTAAAGATATGGGAACAACTCACATTTTTATAAAAGGATATTTTCTTAATATAATCAATTTTATTTTTAGGAAGAGAAAACCAAGTTCAAATATTAAAAATTTCATAGATGATGATTTATCCATCATATATTAATATTAATAAACTTATATCAAACATTTATATAGATAAGGTAATCGATTGGTTGACTAGTTTGCTAACAAAGGTACCGATGGTGAAGGTTCTAAGAAATGGGTTAAATCACAAACTCTTCTTACCTTAGTTATTGATCTCATTATGGAGAAGTTGATAAGTAATATCTCTATTTACTAGGTTTTTCATGATACAATAATAGGGGATTATTATTTATATAGGGGAGGAAGGTCTTATGGTTTCATTTGAATATATTATATTAGTACTCTTGAAAATGACTCTTCCCTTTATCATAGCTAGTTGAAATGGATTATGAAGGAGAATAAAAAAATAAAGGAAAATATGAAATTAATGCTACTCCAAGTTAATTAATATTTTCAAATAAAGAATATATATTAATTTCACAAGAAAATTTTGGCCATAAGTGATGATATCGATGAGATGGAAAAAAGGTCAATGGGCTAGAGGAAAAATAATTGCCCACAAGAATGAAAATAAAAGTCTCAATGAAAATATGGATGAATTATTACAACTAATTATATTAGATATTAAGAAAGTATGTCTAGTATTATGATATTTCATGAAGGAATTTCAATAATAAAAACAAAATCCATTACAGGAACTGTGCTAGTAAGAGGATAAAAACTCAAGACAAGGGAAATGTTTTGGAAGAGAAAGATGTTGATATAGAGATGATTGAATAAAAGTTTAATTTTATAGCTAAATAATGGTAAGGTGTTAGATTCCTTAATAATATTAGTCCTTGAAAATTTTATTTGAAGCCTATTTATTTTTGTTGTTTATTTTCTATGTTGGACAATATATTTGTAGTTAGGCTTGTTTCTAACACTATTCTACTTTTTGTTTTGGGTTTTGTTCTCCTATAGTTTATCTTTTTAATCATGTTTGTATAGGGGTTAATACCCTTTAAAAGACCCATTTTTACCTTTAATTAATGTGTGTGTGTGTGTTAAATTTATATATATATATATATATATATATATATATATATATAATCAATTATAATTATTTATAAAATTAAGTGTCATCTTGTTGAGGAATGAGGAAAAAAATGATAATATATCTTATAATTTTGAATAAATACATTGACCTCAATTTCAATGTCCTTATTACAATGGAAATAAAAAACTATCCATTTGAACATATATATAAATAAATATCATGAAGGTAGATCCTAAGTTTTAAAATTTCCTAAGATAATTAATAAAAAATTAATATTTATCAAAAATTAAAAAAAAAAACTATTTTATTCTAAATATGTGTCTCAAGGATATATTTACAATAAATCTAAAAAAATTAGTATGTTTGGAACAAATGATGTCGAGGGGAGATCATTCACTCAATACAATTTTATATACATGAAAAATACAAATTGTGTATTTAGGAAATGAAAAATACATTTTTTTTTAGTTTAAAATATACAAATGAAATCTACATTTAAAATTCAATATTTTTTAATTTACAAGAAAAATAAATTATGTCTAGTAGTTAGAGCCTATGTAAATTGATAAATGTGAACATTTTCTTTTTTTTTCCCTCCTATGTAGCAAAAAGTGAGAAACACTATTATGTTTTAATACATATATTAGGGTTACTTTATATGTATTTTAAACTAAATTATTTTGATTACTAAATCATTTACAAATTGCAAATATACCTTTTGACTTGATATAAAATGTTCCATGCTTTTATGACTTAACAATATAATACTCATATGACTTATTATATCATAATGTTGATAAGGTTTCAAATTTTCTAGTGATGTTACTTATAATATTAATATTAAAAGAAAAATATTAATTTCATCCTTATATGATCCTAAAGGAAATACAAATTCATATTTTTCCCTACACAAGATATCAGTACAGATTGATATCAAGCTCAACCATTGAAAACACTTGTCACATTTTTTAATTTTAACTTCAATATATATTCTTTTGTATTACACTATCATGTTATTGTTGTGTATAATTATTTTATTCACTTTATTAAATTAATAATTAATTAAGTTTGTACAATTTATTGTTGTCCACAATATTTTGAATTAAATTGAGATCAATGGTATTTAAAACAACTCATTTCTATTGTATACCACATTGAACTAAGTCATCTAAACCATGCAATTTTGTAATAAAAATAAATTCATAAGGAGATATATTATTAAAAAAAAAAGAAAATACTTTATACAAGAATCAATTAAGTGGGTTTTTTCAAAATTAAAAATTAAATTATAATTTTTACTTACTTCACAATAACTATTGTGACTTCATGTGTATGTACACTTTATTGATCATTTACCACATTTTAATTTAGTATGTGTCATAGCCACATTTTTTATATATAATTAAATAACAACTATAGAATAAAGTCTCAACTAGAGTTTAACATGGACACATGTAATGAGATCCATAACTATGTTATAGCCAACACTAAAGAACTAGACCAAGTACATAACTCATCAACAACTTCATTAGGAAACATTTTAACTATTTAGTATTGAGATAAAAGTGGGTTAGTGTGGTCATAGCTACTCACTCATATTTGTATACTTCATTTAGGATTTCTTAGTAGATTTGTTACTAACTTATTCCCTTACCTGAGTACCTGTACATGTTATATAATAGCTAGTACCTCAATGAGTAAGTCAGTAAAGTTTACCAAATAGTGGTAAAGTGAGAAAATATTCAACATAAGAATAATCATACTAAGCCTTCTTAAGTAATATCTACCAATTCACAAGCAATAGAAAAATATCAATGGGAAATTACTATTTCCAAAAGTAATGTAAATCCTTGGAACACCTTTTTAATTCAAAAGCAAACAAAGGCACAAGGTTTAGCATTAACTACTTTTGTAAATGTGTGCAATCTTCATGGGATGTTTCAACAACCATGTTTATGTTCTATTTGGAGACATATTACATTACTAAAAGCGAGGTATAATACCATGACAAGGCATGCCTAATGATATTATATTGACTTAAGGATAACCTTACATTTCTAATTATTACTGATATGAATGTTGTATGAGTTTGAAGGAATCAATACCAAATTAATAGTTCCATGGACAAGTGTACTTATACTAGGTTTTAATTTTAACCTCGTTCTTAAAGAATTAAACCTTTATTTTAGGTTCATGACCTTAACCTATTCATACATTTAGCACTTTAAAATTAATATTATAACTTACTTGTTCTTTTATTATAAAGGATATTTATTAATACCAAATTAAATAATATAATTCCATTACATTTAATTTACCATATAAGTATATGAATTATTTTGTTTAATATTCTAATGTTCAATTCCAAATGTAGAGAACTTTATCCTCTTTCACAATATGCCTTGGTTAAGAATAACCATTCTCTTTTTAAAACCTTCAACGAAGTATCTTATTTTCTAATTTACTTACAACATATGCATAATATTTATATGATTTCATTGTAATTCAATTCCAAGGATTTATAAGGATCTATCCATAATACTCCATTGGACTACAATGGTGCTTAATTAATTTATAAGAGAAATGTTTTCCTCCTAATAAATTTTAGAATATTTATACAGCTTAACTTAAGTATTTCTCCCATTTTAATCCCTTATCATAAATTATGACAATAATTACAACCTCATACATAATTCTTATGATGATTATAATATCTTTGTTTCACTATATAATAAACAAAAATATTTCTTTTTATTTATCCATATAAGTTATTGTCTTAAGGTCTTCCTTAGAAGTCTTAATTAAATTCTCATTAATTAATAATCTATCATTAAATTTTTTCAAAAAATAAGGTAATTGGAAAAGTCCTAAATAGCATAAATTACAAATTATGTAATAATAATTTATTATAATGCTAAACACAATTTAATTTTTTCAATGAATAACATCACTTAACTTGTACAATCATAGTGTTAATTTCATAAGAAACATACAAGGTAATTTAATTTTAAAGTTTACTCTTGAGATGAAATAATAACATACTAATAATACTTTCCAATTATCATACACTCATTTACATTATAATAATCATGTAAAAATCACAAACAAATTTTACAACTAGGTTCCAAGACAACAATTTACATCCTCGAATAACCAATTAGTTTGATACCATAAACCTAATAATCAATAAGTATAAATAAATATATGAATACATTTTTATATTATAAGTAAATTAATAAACAATAAAATATAAAAAATAGAATGTTACAACTTCCTAATATTATGACAAAACTACTTATTCCAAGAGACTAACAAGAAGTACACATTAAAATCACATAATTATGTTTATACTATCAAATGGTTTAATGAACCAATGTAGTTATATATACAAATAATAATAAATATAATACATGGATAATTAAATGTTAAACTATAATCATGATCATAAAAAAATCTTACATGATTTATCTGAATATAAAAGATAAATATAAGATTACTTGTATCGAATATAATTATAATGAATTAAATTGATTACATAATCACTTTTATTCATCAATAGCCAACCATCACTACTCATGTTAATTTATAAGTATATCAAAATATTTATAATGCAAACCAATGAAGCTAAACCCACCTCACCAATCCCAATGAGCCCAACCATAACTGGCTCTAGACCACCCTAACCATTAGTTGGATACAGATCAAGCCAATAGAGAAACATTAGAGAAAGGATAAATAAAATGTACCAATATTGACAACAAAAAAAATAATAGATTGAAACAAACCATATGAACCCATCTCAACAAGATCCATTAACTTAGTATCTAATTACAATTGCATCTCATCTTCTTGACCATCTTGATTTATGAGTCATATTGTAGTTGAAGAATGTAATATGGCCCTTAAATCTTATGCCATGTATTTATCAAGAATTCATCCTCATATACTAATTTAACATATATTAATGAGTTAAAATAAAAACTCATAAAAATAATATGATAAATTCAACCAACCGAAAATGATAAATTAAAACCTATGAAAATCTTTGGGTCAAAATTTGACTGAAATATACTTTACCAAAAATGGAAACATAATCAATACAACTGTAATTATATAATGTAATCTTAAAAATAAAATAATCAATTGATTTTTATTTTTATATGTAAGTCAACTAATAATTATTTTAATTATTTCAAACATCATTACCATAATCATACCAATAATTTTAGTAAGATTTTATAAACCCAATTCAACTTAATAATGACTAAATTATAACATAAAAGTCAAACATAATCCTACAGATTAAAATAATAATAAATTATTATTTTACCCCAAAACCTTGGTGTTAATTTTTAACCCCATGGAGACTCTATAATGTCATTGACCCTAAATTTTTGGCTGTGAGATCAAAATACACAGCAGGTTTTAAAAATGAAACAACATTTCTTTATAAACCCATATGATCCAAACTAAGATATTAAAATATATAATAACATATGTATAAACTGAACACATCTAATGAAATGCATAATTGTAACCCAAGTTTAAATAACATACCAAAATAATAATTCTCAATTAGGGTTTTAAGAACATAACATTAATTTATCCACGTAATCAATAAAATTTCTATCCATAGATATCATCAACACAACCCATAATAATACATAGTCATAGCCATCATTAAAATGGAGTGATAGTGCTAAAAACCCTATCCATAATATATATATATATATATATATATATATATATATATATATATATATATATATATATATATATAATATATATGCACATTTTATATCCAACACAACCATGGCTAAGTTGTACAATGGACACTATGTACTAATATTAAAAATAAAAGCTATTGACCTAGTTAGGGTTTTAACTATAAATACATGATAATACAAATGCCAATGTTTATGGATAAAATAATAAATATTTCACCATTACAAACCATTAAATAATGAAACTTGGAATTTTAAAAATGCCATTTAATTAAAATCTAGAAATCAACCATAGAAAAGACTTTCTTCTTTTCTAGGATCCCAAATTACTAAGCCGATCATGCATCCAAAAATCCACATGCCTCAACCAAAACCAATATATCAATATAAACCAAATAAAACCCCACTTAACTCATCTAAATTCTTACATGGTCGACAAGATCAATGATTTATTGTAGTTAAAACTCTACTAAAAACCTCATACGCAAATTACATTTCATTCCCCCTAGATGCCATGACAAAATTTAGAGTAAAGTCTCCTTAAGGTGCATAACTCTCAAAAAACAAGCCAAACTAACCAAAATAAAACTTAAAAACCACTCAAAAGAGTCTCAACCCATGTACATGGTAATTTGAGCCAATTCCATGAATCTAAAGTTGAAAATCTAAACAAAAACATCAAACTAATTGCCAATGCCCCAAGGTGGTTCATAACATCCTAATGATTTTAGGAAAAGACCAAGCTAACTTGTCTATAACAAACAATTAATTTCAAATGAATAATCATAAAAACAAAGTCATTTACTGCATAGAAATTAAATCACTAAACAAATATAATACATTTATAAGTGCCTTGAACCTTAACATAGGTTGATATTAAACCTTAAATCCAAATAGCATCCAGATAATACAATAAGGTGATGAAGAGTTAATGATCCACAAAATGACTACAAAGACAAGTTCAAATAGTGATCAAATTACATGTTGAAGTTGACAATTCATTAAGATAATGATAACATAATGAACAAAATGACTAAAAATAATGACATCAATAAGTAATCAATAGTTGCAAGACTAATCACAACCCAAAAAAGTTAATAAATCCCAAAATTGACAACATCAAGTAAATTACTAATTGTATAAACATTAATAAAAAAACATAAAATGATAACACTTAGCACTTAAATCATGTAAACAATATGACTTAATCAATAGTACCATCAATCTCAATTTTTATAATACAATTTACTTTTTTTATTCATCCACATTATTTCTCCATGTTTCTCTACTACCTAGGTTTAAACACAACATAACTCAAGTACATGTCCCTAAAATTAAAAAAATAGACCATATAATAGAAGGAGATCTTATTTAAGTCCATCATAGGTAAGTTTTTTGTATAAAATTCCAAGATAGCCAACATGAATGTTATATACAAAAGAAATCCTAAAGTTCCCCCTTTCTTGATGACCATTCAGGCATTTCGCAAGAATATAAATAATTTCCTAATAGATTTTATAGCTTCAAAAATGGTAATTTTGAATTTCATTTTTCAGAAGCTTGGTTTAACACCAAATCCATCCAATAATATTGCATCATAGCTAGATAAAATAGTAATACTTATATTGTGAGAACTTAACGACGTGAGAGTTTAGGTTACCTTAGAACTTAGAGTATAGATGACTGTCAACATCTTGGTATTGGATATTCTTGAAGGATATGGGTTGTTATTAAGTAGATATTGGTCAATTTTTTTAAATGGATACCTTTCCATAAACTTTTCACATGTATAACTTCCTTGGAGAGGCATATCTAGCTAGATCAGTATTGATCAAGAGCCAATAATTAATAATCCTATTACAAAGTAAAATACTACTAATAAAGAGGTAAGTTATAAATATCCTGGTCTTGGAATGTATACATTTACCATAAAACAAGAGGCATATTAAGAAACTTGAGGTCATTCTTAATTATGGATCCTCCATTTTGAAAGATCAAGATCTAAGCAAGGATCAAGTGTTGCTATCAAGATGATCAATCCACAAGGAGGGAAATTTTTGCCAACATATAGGATCCAATTCTCATGCACCAAAAACAATACATAATATGAATCCATGATTCTTGGATTATAATTGGCCCTCAAAAATAATTTCAAGTACTGGTATATGGAGATTTTGAATTTGTTATTAACCAAATAAAAAATAAATATCAATTAAAATGATCATATTTTAATAAATACAAGAACAAATCATGGGATATAATTAAATCATTGAAGCTTTCACATAGTATCTATCCTAAGAGAACAAAATTGAGTTACCAATTTATTGGCTACTTCAATAGTTAATTTGGCACCCTTATAGGAGTAAAAAATCTATAAGTTCTCCATTGAATTGGTAACTTATCCTTCAATACCAAAAAATGTTTTAAATTTTCAAGTGTTTGATGATGACCAGCAAATTGTCCAATTTTTGACAAATTCAAGATAATTTAGATCTTAAATAATTGTCCAATAGGTTCCATGAAGAAATTGGATAAAGAAGGTGTTATCCAGCTAAAATATAATCATCTCTTATTGGGGATGGTTGCCTTAGAAAGGACCTTCAATACATATCATCAAGCCCAATTACAAAGGCAACTCAAGGTTAATGAATTTGAATTTATCTTAAGAAAAATTGGTGATGAATGGGACACAAACTTAATCAATATTAGCTTAAGATACACACCAAAAGAAAGGAAAAAGGTTAAGGAACTAATTATCACATATAAATATGTAATCACATGGACCTATGATGACTTAAGTATATTCAATCCTAGAGTCATTACCTATATCATTCCACTCAATCATAATCATAAAACATTTAGGAAAAGGCAAAGGTTGGTTAATCCTATCTTGAAACTACTAATTTAGAAGGAACTGTAAAAGTTGTTAAGTGTTAGGATAGTTTTTCTTTTTAGAAATTCCACTTGGGTAGCCAATCTAGTTTCAATCAGGAAAAAGAGTGGCATTGATTTTTTTTGGTTTATCTAATAATAAGAGAGACTAATTATTGTATCATAATCCCTTGTTACACAACGCACCAATGGATCCTTTCTTCCAATGTTACTAATACTTTACAAAAATAGGTTGAAAACACACATGAGTCACAAAATAAATTTAATAATACCCTTCTATTTCAATAAGTGGTGAATAATCTAACCAATCCCCACTTTTAACAAGTGATGATGAATTTGACCAATCCCCCACTTTAACAAGAGGAAAATAATCCTCCACTTCAACAAGTGGTGACCAATTTGTCCAATCTTCCACTTCAATAAGTGGTAACCAATCCACAAAAAATGTTATCTAATCAACAACACATTCTTATTAATCAACCACATACCACTTCTAGTCAATAATATCTTAATTTAAACTAAAAATGTTTCCACCTAACCAACAACAAGTCCCTTTCATATAAAATAATCCTATGAGTCAATAAAAAAGTGTCACGTCCTGATTTAACTCTAAGTTGATTTACCTAATTATCAATGGATTATTTGGTTATTAAATTTATAGATGACTGTCAACATCTTGGTCATGGATATTATTGAAGGATATGTGTTGTTATTGAGTAGATATTGGTCAAAAAATTTAAATGGATACCTTTCCATAAACTATTCACATGTATAACTTCCTTGGAGAGGCATATCTAGCTAGATCAGGATTGATCAAGAGCCAATAATTAATAATCTTATTACAAAGTAAAATACTACTAATAAAGAGGTAAGTTATAAATATCCTGGTCTTGGAATGTATACATTTACCATAAAACATGAGGCATATTAAGAAACTTGAGGTCATTCTTAATTATGGATCCTCCATTTTGAAAGATCAAGATCTAAGCAAGGATCAAGTGTTGCTATCAAGATGATCAATCCACAAGGAGGGAAATTTTTGCCAACATATAGGATCTAATTCTCATGCACCAAAAACAATACATAATATGAATCCATGATTCTTGGATTATAATTGGCCCTCAAAAATAATTTCAAGTACTGGTATATGGAGATTTTGAATTTGTTATTAACCAGATCAAAAATAAATATCAATTAAAATGATCATATTTTAATAAATACAAGAACAAATCATGGGATATAATTAAATCATTGAATCTTTCACATAGTATCTATCCTGAGAGAACAAAATTGAGTTACCAATTTATTGGCTACTTCAATAGTAAATTTGGCACCCTTATAGGAGTCAAAAATCTATAAGTTTTCCATTGAATTGGTAACTTATCCTTCAATACCAAAAAATGGTTAAAATTTTCAAGTGTTTGATGATGACCAGCAAATTGTCCAATTTTTGACAAATTCAAGATAATTCAAATCTTAAATAATTGTCCAATAGGTTCCATGAAGAAATTGGATAAAGAAGGTGTTATCGAGCTAAAATATAATCATCTCCTATTGGGTATGGTTGCCTTAGAAAGGACCTTCAATACATATCATCAAGCCCAATTACAAAGGCAACTCAAGGTTAATGAATTTGAATTTATCTCAAAAAAAATTGGTGATGAATGGGACACACACTTAATCAATATTGGCTTAAGATACACACCAAAAGAAAGGAAAAAGGTTAAGGAACTAATTATCACATATAAATATGTAATCACATGGACCTATGATGACTTAAGTATATTCAATCCTAGAGTCATTACCTATATCATTCCACTCAATCATAATCATAAAACATTCAAGAAAAGGCAAAGGTTGGTTAATCCTATCTTGAAACTACTAATTTAGAAGGAACTGTAAAAGTTGTTAAGTGTTAGGATAGTTTTTCTTTTTAGAAATTCCACTTGGGTAGCCAATCTAGTTTCAGTCAGGAAAAAGAGTGGCATTGATTTTTTTTGGTTTATCTAATAATAAGAGAGACTAATTATTGTATCATAATCCCATGTTACACAACTCACCAATGGATCCTTTCTTCCAATGTTACTAATACTTTACAAAAATAGGTTGAAAACACACATGAGTCACAAAATAAATTTGATAATACCCTTATATTTCAATAAGTGGTGACTAATCTAACCAATCCCCACTTTTAACAAGTGATGTTGAATTTGACCAATCCCCCACTTTAACAAGAGGAAAATAATCCTCCACTTCAACAAGTGGTGACCAATTTGTCCAATCTTCCACTTCAATAAGTGGTAACCAATCCACAAAAAATGTTATCTAATCAACAACACATTCTTATTAATCAACCACATACCACTTCTAGTCAATAATATCCTACTTTAAACTAAAAATGTTTCCACCTAACAAACAACAAGTCCCTTTCATATAAAATAATCCTATGAGTCAATAAAAAAGTGTCACATCCTAATTTAACTCTAAGTTGATTTACCTAATTATCCATGGATTATTTGGTTATTAAATTTATTTATTACTATTTAATTAAGTTGTAATTCATATATTTTTTATGGGATAATTTTATGTTGCTTAGATTACATGATTAAATTACTATGAGTTAGTTTCACTTGTATACTCTTTGCATGATAATCATGTTATTAGTTTTTATAACATTATTTTATGTATATATATCATGATGTTATGGGCTAACTACCTTTTTATCATGAGTTGGATGTAATAAAGATCCACCCCTAAGAGCATGATGGAGAGAGAGCATCATCAGAGAAGATGGCATAGATGTAGGTGTTGAGAGATGACATAGGAACAACTAGAACACACACACACACACACACACACACACCATGATAAATATAATTATTTATATGCATTATTTGAATTGTTAGTTTAGTATGTCATTTGAGTTATCTACATTGAATTTTGATCTCATTCAATTTAATGTCTATGAGGATCTAATTATGTGATTGCATTATGGTTGTGGTAGATCAATAAAGTGCATCATGTTTCTTTTTGATCATGTCATGTTATTGTGTTCATGATTTTGTATGATATTGCTTTAACAAATAAGTATTTTTTTATGTTTATTATTTGTTTACTACTACTTATAGACTAACTAGAATGCCTTTTTAACATCTTAATACATTATCTGGTTATTACGATATTTAAGAAATATAATTATTTGGCTTAATTCCTTGATATATAAAAGATAGCTAGAAGACATTTGGGATAGTCTATATAGTGTGGTAATAACTAATGACTAAATTGCTATAATATCAATGTGTTTGATAATTTTATAATAGTTATTTGATTGGAAATTAAAGGCAAAATCTTGTAATTAATTTTACACTAGTCACCTTGCTATTATAAGTCATGTTGATGCTGATCCTTTATAAGTTGATGTAATAACTACCTAAGTTATCATATGACCTAACTCTAAACTATTGGGTTTGAATAATTTGGCATTAGTATATAATTTATGATTTCTTTGGTTTGATATACTTATGATTAATCAACATCATAGGTAATGATTTTGTATGTGGACTTTGTAAAGCTAATACATGAGCATGTAAAGTCGAAAAGACCATTTAGAAAGTAAAGGATTAAAAAAATAATTAAATAATTTTAGGGAACATTCGAGATAATTATGGATTTATTGTTGGCTCAAACATGAGTTAACCTAGTTTAGTAATAATTTTGTGAATAATGGGGTTTTATGCGCAATGTAATGATGGTAAACTATGAGTTTGATGCTACAGTTTCATACATTTCATGTATAAGAGAGGTTGATAGAAAAATAATGATAAGAGGAGATAGGTAGAAAGGTAAGAGATGGAACATAGAAGAAGGAAAGAGTAGAGAGAAGGAAAAAAGAATTATTTAGGTTTAATAAGTTTCAACCTAAAATCTATTGAAAGGTTGGTGAAGTTATTTGATTATTTTTTAACACAAGAAAAGTTTATGTATAATTATGTCTTAATAGGGTCTTTGGGAAATGTCTTGAATTATATTAAAGATATAGATTTAGCCTTATGGATGGCTCAACCATCCACAAAACTAAATCTATATCCCCTTAATATTTTAAAATGAAGACTAGGACTATATGTGTAAATTGTTATGGTTGAATAGACTTATGTTTTTGATGTGATGTCTATATGCTCAAGCAAGGAAATAGGACTTTAAAGTTGGGGTTTAATGAGTGGGCTAACTGTGTATTTTTTTTGAAACCCATATCACTTAAATATGATAATGTGTATGTTGAAACATTAAGCATATATATTACACCAAATAGTGATTATGTTTTGACTTTAAAATGGTAAAAGTACTAATTAGAAATAATTTTGTTGAATGAAAGAGTCAGTATTGAAATTTTATGTATGCTTATTATGAATTTCATAATGGGTTTTAATCTATAGGAAAGAAATATGTACTTTGTATCAAAAAATTTGAACATATGTATAAGGAATATGAACATATTCTCTAAATATTTGAATGGTAACATAAGTCAATGTAAATAAGTTAGGTTTGGGTTGGTGGATAAGATAGAGATATCCTAAAGCCGGTGTAGTGAGTGTTTAAGTCCTATTTTACCATTGATTTTCATATTATAGAGAATTCTATTATATGAGGTGACTATTATAACTATTTTTTATTTTTATGGCATCTTCACGTAATGGATATTAGCATTGAAATAGATATAAGTGTAACTAGTAATCTCATATACGCATATATAGAGAGAGCATTCACATGACTTGTATATTGTCTATGTGGATTTGGTAACTGGTTCAAATACTATTAAGAAACCTGTATTGTATTATAGAATCCTTTAGTGTAAAAGTTTTTAGTAAAAATAAAATTCAATAGAGTAAAACACTGAATGATGCATTAGAAAATGATAGAGAATTATGCATAGACTATAGTAAGGTTAAATACTTATATAGACTATGAAAAGGATTAGTTATTATACAGTTCACAATAATTTTGAGCTGGATGTCAACTCAATTTTAAATCATGTTTGTGAAACACAGGTAAAATATAATCCAAAAAGTAAGTGGAAGGGGATAGAATATAGATCTGAGTTATCAACTTCTTATAGTACATTGGTTATCAAATAATATGGGATGGTATATATAGCCTAATGACAAGAATTAGGGGAAATAAGGTAAAATATTTTTAATATTTTTCCATCATAAATGGATTATGACTTTTAAATTAAACTAAGAGAAATAAGTATAGGGGTTTAAGGAAGTTTAATTCCTATGATTGAGCTTGAATGTTATTATTAATTACTTGTTCAAATCATATGTAGTTCATAACGGAAAATAAAAAACACTGTTAGTATTAAAAATATATAGTATTTTTATATGTGAACAAATATATGAATGCAGTACATATTAGGTATGTATTTGATATGTAAAATTACATATATATATATATATATATATATATATATATATATATATATATATATATATATATATGAGGAACTTACGTACCCATATACATATATAGCATGTATTTATATATAGGATATGTGTGCTTATAATTATGGTATATGTTGATTTTTAAATTAATTTATATAAACCTGAGAGGTATTACACTATAATTATATGCATACAACCCCTTAAAAGTAGAACAAGTTAATATCAATGAAGGATTTATGTTTAACATGAGATAAGGCATCAATTTTGAGGTATTTGATCTATAAAATTATTTATACTAGCTTGTTGTTAATTGATAAATGTGTACATGGAAATAAATTGTGATAATGTTGTTTGTCATAGATAGTACTATATTTTTTAGTCTAAGTATATAATATACCTGGTTGGTATAGATTGTACTTGTTTATGTATTATTTATGTAATAAATAATATAGTTGAGATTCATTACATATGTTTGATGGACTAAATGTATGTACTTTGATTATTTATATACTTAGAATGTTTTATGATTTTTCATAGGAATTAATCCATTTAAATATATTGGTTATATTTTATATTAACCTAATATTGTATTGTTGGTAATAAATAAGTGGTGAGATAGACTTCACTAGCTTACTTAGCATCATCAATACCAAATGAGGGTAATCTAATCAAGTAGTGTGTATGAATTTTATTGATCCTACATATCATTAATTACTTGAAAATTTTGGCCAAATTAATGTTTAGTTAAACATTTTCATTCATATGTATGATTTACATGTTTTTGCAATATCAAATTAGAATGTATTTTCTTTACGGTACACATCATGTATTATATATCGTATAGTAAAGGTACTAGCTTGTCTCTCTATATTCCCACACCATCACTATCTATCCATCCATGAAGGGAGGGTCATTACCTAGTTAGGGGATTATGAGGGGTATCAATGGTTGATTGTGAGTGTGTAAAAGCACTTAAATGATGCTCTCCCTCCCCATAGTAGTACTTAATTAGAGACTACATTTGAGATCACCATAGGATACTGGAGTTCATTTTGACTCATGCTCTATGGATCTTGGTATCTTATATTGTATTTATTATGTGATATTATTCTTGATAAAAATGTAATATAATTTCATCTATACATTGACAATAGTGGCTATAGTATTACATCGATAGTGGTTGAAATTGTATAATTACCTATTTGGAATGTATACTTCTTTGCATTTATTTACTTATTTATAATTACCATGATCATTAACTAGATTAATTGTTACATACCTATTTATGGTTAACATACTTAGTGTGTTATAGTAAGATTAATAATTAAATTCTCATGGTGAAATATAATGTACGAATATGTAGATTTAATTAATTTTTAAATTACATTATTCTAGTAAATCCTAGTGGGGATGTTACATTGTAGTATTAGAGTTGAGGCTCAAACTCTAGGACTTAATGAGTTTACTAACATTTTCTTATCCTTATATTAACTAGAAAGGAGAATGGTGTGATCTAGAGCATCTAGTGAGGTTTCTTAAAATGTCAATGATAATAACCCTCCATTTGATCTTAATCAATTTGACATTGAGTAAGCTGTAAAGTTGGATCAGATTATTGAATCCATGAAAGAAATGAGGGACTAAATTTTAGCCCTGGATAGGAAATTCATGGCCATGAGGAGGAATCCCATCAAGATGTCCCTAAAGAGAATCCTACTAAGTATAAAATCCCTCAAGAGTAGAGGCATGAGGAAGTGCCTTAGGACCTATGATATCGAGTAGCTATAAAATTGGTTAGAGATATGAAAAAGTTGAATCTATCTAAGTTAGATGGATCCATTTTGGGAGATGGAGCTGAAGCATGGCTGACAGATGAAGAATTATTTTTAGATTCATAACTACTCCAAATTCACTAAAGTAATTTGGGGAGCTTACCAGTTGGCTGGTAAAGTAGCTATATGGTCAACCAATAAAAAGTTGGAAATGAATCTTAACTCTACCACCACGACATGGGAGTAGTTTTTGACATTGTTCAGATGATAATGAATTCTATAGATATACTTTGATAAACAACTTATGGATTTATATAATCTTAAGCAAGGAGACCTATTAGTGAATGATTGTGTAAAATAGTTCACTAAAATTCTAAAGTATGTACCTAAATATCAAGTAGATGAGAGGTTAAAAATTAGTAAGTTCATCATGGTATTAAAACCCCATATTAGTGGAGAGGTGGACATTCATGGGCCATCTACCATGGGCCAGGTCTTTGAGAAAGCAATCAAACAAGAACAAAAGTTCAAATATCTTGTGTAGGTCATATATAAATTTAAGAAAAAGTTTGGAAGTTTTAAACCAAATTTAAAATATATGAACTAGAAGTATAGGAGTGGAAACTCTAAGAGTCAATTCAAGAATTAGAATGCTAGATTAAATAGTGGTTCAGGTAATAGGAAATTGGGTAATGGTTTCAAAGGTAGTTTTAAGGGAAATAGTCTAATAGGAAAGGACCACCTGGAGGTTGCTTCATTTATGGAGGTGACCATTTTACTTGTGAGTGTACCTAGGATAAGTCAAATTAAAAAGGTTATGCTTCATAATAGAGAATATTTTAGTAATGGATACATGCAACAATTGATAATTAGTAAGCCAAATTCTAAACTTCACCCATAGAGCTATCAAGTATTTTGTTTGAACATCAAGTTTATATTTTGATAGATATGCGGGATATAGAATATTTTATATCTCCTAGAATACTTAATAACTTATCTATAAAATTAGGATTAATGGAAATTACATGGTCGGTACAATATGGGAATGAGTCAAAGGTCAAAGTTGATAAGTGTTTAGTAACATTCGAGATTAGGTTACTTGAATTCATAATTATAGTGGATATTTATGCAGTATTAATAGGATCATATGATGTGATCCTAAGATTAAATTTGATTGTGAAGCATAAGGCGAATGTTGACTATTATCTAAAGAAGGTTGAGTGTCAGATGATTTTGGAAATCAGACACAAATTCAAGGTGAGAAAAGGGAGTTAAGGATTAGGTAGATTTTTTTAATGTAACTCAAGAAGGCTCAAAGAAAAGGATGTCAAGTACTTATTGTCAAGATAAATGAAATGGAGGAATATAAGGAACCATCCTTGAAGGATATCCTTTTTTTAGGAATTTTCATGATGTGTTTCTAAAGGAATTTCTAGGATTTCCTCCTAAACTTGAGTTTGATTTCTCAATTGATATCATACATGGATCAGAACTATAGTATAAATCATCATATAGGATGACAACCACTAATTTGGTTAAATTAAAGGCTCAAATCTAGGAATCGTTATCAAAAGGGTTGATTAGACCAAGTGTGTCATCATGGGGTGCACCAATTTTTTCCATCAAGAAGAAGGATGGTACTCTTCACCTTTGTATTGATAATAAAATGTTGAATAAGGTGAATATGAAGAATAGATATCCACTACCTCATATAGATGATATTTTTTATCATATGTGAGGGGTAGTGGTGTTTTCTAAGACTGATCTTAGATAAAGATATCATCATCTAAAGATAAAAGATGAGGATATTACAAAAATAGATTTTAGAACTTGATATGGTCACTATAAGTTCATAGTGTTACCATTTGATTTGGCAAATGCTCTGGTAGCATTTATGAATCTCATGAATAGTGTGTTCAGAGATTGTCTAGATCACTTTATTTTAGTATTTCTAGATGACATTCTTATATATTCTAAATATGAAGAAAAGCATCTTCAATATCTAGAATTAGTTTTGCATTGGTTATGAAATCACAAATTATATGGAAATTTGTCCAAGTGTGCATTTTTCCAAAAGAATGTGAAATTTTTGGGATATATTATCTATGTAGATAGTATTTTAATAAATCCAACAAAGATAAGAGACATTATGGAGTGGCCATCAACAAATAATGTCTTCAAGGTAAGAAGTTTTATGGGTTTAGCAAGCTATTATAGGAAATTAATTATAACTTTGTCTAAAATAATTAATCTGATTACCTCTCTACAACATAAGAATCAAAGTTTTATCTAGTTAGATAAGTGTGAATTAGCTTATCAAGAAGTGAAAAGGAGGCTTACTTCAGCACTAGTGCTAAGAGTTTCTTGATCCCAATGGTCAATTTTAAGTGATCACAAATGCATATAGGGATGGAAGTGGAGGATTTATTATGAAAGATGGTGTAGTGGTAGCCTATTAATCAAGGAAATTAAATCCTTATGAGATGAACTAAACCCCTCATGATCTATAATTTTTATCAATTGTGCATGCTTTTCAAGTTTGGAGGCATTATTTGTTGAGAAAACCATTTGAGCTCAAGACTGACAACTTGGGACTCAAATAAATCTTCACCCAAATGAATCTAAAGGTTTACCAAAAATGTTGGTTAGAGTTCTTGTGTGATTATTATTTTTATATTAACTATATCAAAAGCAAGGAAAATAGAGTAGCTAATGCCCTAAGTCATATGAGGTACATAGCAGCCATGGCTAATATCAAGAGTAATTTCAAAGATCAAGTGATTGAATTCTCACTAGGAGATGAATTATACAATAAAGTCATGAAATAATTGTTAGATGATGCTAATAATCCTACATATAAAGGATTCAAAATAAAGAATGATGGTCTTTTGTGATACAATAGAAGGATATATATACCAAATATAGAGAATCTAAGGATAAAAATGTTAAAGGAATTACACAATACCCCATATTCAAGACATTTAGGAGAAATAAAGATCATGGAAGATCTTAGACCACTCTCTTTCTAGAAGATATTTTAGAAAGATGTAATGAAATTTGTGTCTCATTGTCTAGAATTTCAATGTGTGAAAGCAGAACATGTGAATTTGGATAAAATATTGTATCAACATGACATACTAGAATGGAAGTGGTAGGTGATTAGTATGGAATTTTTCCAAGATTTACCATTATCATAGAATATGCATGACATGATCTTGGTAGTAGTTGACAAACTAACCAAGGTAGTTCATTTTATACCAGGCAATTTGATAGATGATGCACCTACCCTTGAAAAGAGATTCATAAAATAAGTGTATCAGTTGCATGGTTTTCCAGAGATATCATTTCATATCATGATCCAAGAATGACTTCTAGGTTTTGATTGAATCTAAATTTAGCTCTAGGTATGTAGTTAAACTTTATCACTACATATCACCCATAGACTAATGGTCAGACTGAGTGATTTAATAAGGAGTTAGAGGATATCATTCATATGCATAGCATGGATCATCAATACAAGTGGGAGAAATACCTTTCATTATTTAGCTCTCTTAAAATAAATCATACCAATTATCTTTAAATATGGCACCATTTGAAGCATTGTACGCAAGAAGGTGAAAAACACCAATTATTTGGGATAGGTTGGAAGAAAAGATAGTCTTTGGACCTAAGATGATTTTAGAAATCGAAGAGTAAATCAAGACAATCAAGCAAAGGTTGGCTGATTCCAATGATAGATAGAAGATTTATGATGATCTAAAGAGAACAACTAAGTAATTTTTAGTAGGTAATAAAGTGTTTCTATGGGTTAAGCCACATAAGAGCTTGATTAAATTTAGTAAGTTAGTAAAACTTTCATCGAGATATGTGGGACTCTTCAAGGTTTTGGAAGTGTTTAACCCTATAGTGTATAAGCTTGAATTTCCACTAGAACTAGATCTTTTACATTGTATCTTCCATGTGTCTTATCTTAAAAATTATATAGCTAATCATTCACATGTGTTGGGTTAGAATTCTTTGTAGGTTTTATATCCTAGGGTGGTCATGGTAGAACCAATTAGAGTAATTGACAGTCATAAATTCTATTTGTATAATAGAGAAGTGTCTAGTACAAGGTCTTATGGGACCAATAATATAAGGATAGTTCTACTTAGGAGGAATATGATGAGTTTTATAAGAATATTACACATTTGTTTGCTTGATTTGTTGCTTCATACAATTTTATTTTTTACTAAATAATGTTTTTTATAACTAGTGTTTGAATAAGTGTAATTAGATCAATGACCAGCTTTAGAGGGGAATGATGTCACATCCCACTTTATCTCTAAGTTAATTTACCTAATTATCCATGGATTATTTGGTTATTAAAATGATTTATTATTATTTAATTAAGTTGTAAGTTATATTTCATTATGATATAATTTTATGTTGATTAGATTACATGTTTAAATTATTATGAGTTAGCTACACTTAGAGAGAGAGAGAGAGAGAGAGAGAGAGAGAGAGAGAGGGCATCATTGGAGAGGTTAGCATAGATGAATGTGTTGAGGGATGGTAGAGGAACAACTAGAACCCATGCACACACCATGATAGATATCATTATTTATATGCATTGTTTGAATTGTTAGTTGTATTATGTCATTTGATTTATATGTATTTAGTTGTGATTTAGTTTATTTTAATGTTTATGAGGATCTAATTGTGTGATTTCATTGTGGATGTAGTACATTGATAGAGATCATAATGCTACTTTTTTGTCATGTCATGTTATTGTGTTCATGATTACACATGATATTGCTTTAACGAGTAAGTAAATATATGTTTAATATTTATTTATTATTGCTTATAAACTAATTAGAATGTATTTTTTATGTCTTAATACATTAGATAGCTATTATGATATTTAGGAAATATCGTTATCTAGCTTAATGCCTTGATATATAAAAGATATCCAGAATACATTTGGGATAGTATATATAGTATGGTAATAATAAATTACAACATTGTTATAATATCAATGTGTTTGATATTTTTACAATATATGTTTGATTAGCAATTAAAGTCAAAATCTTGTAATTAATTTTACACTAGTCACCTTGCTATTAGAAGTCATGTTGATGATGATCCTTGATAAGTTGATGTAATAACTACCTAAGCTATCCTATGACCTAAACTTAATTATTGAGGTCAAATAATTTGGCATTAGTATATAAGTTGTGATTTTTTTGGTTTGATATACTTATGATTAATCAACATCATTGGCAATAATTTTGTATGTGGACTTTGTAAAGTTAATACACAGGCATGTAAAGTCGAAAAGACCATGAAAAAAGTAAAGGATTAAAATAATGATTAAAGAGTTTTGGGGAACATTCGAGAGAATTAGGGATTTATTATTATCTCAAACTCAATTTAACCTAGTTTAGTAACAATTTTTTGGATAATGGGGTTTTATGCATGATAGAATGATGTAAAATTGTGCATGTGATGTTTTAGTTGCATACATTGCAAGTATGAGAGAGGTTGACATAAAATGAATGATAAGAGGAGATAGGGAAAAGGGTAGGGGATAACATAGAGAAGAATGAATGAGTAGAGAGAAGGAAAAAATAATTAATTTGGTTCAATAAGTTTTAACCCAAAATCTATTGAAAGGTTGAATTTATTTCATTATTATTTAACACAATAAAATTTTGTGTATAATTATATCCTATTAGGGCTTTTGGGAAATGCCTTGTATTATATCAAAAATATATATTTAGCCTTGTGTATGGCTTGGACATCCATATAACTAAATTTATATCCCCTGAGTCTTTTAAAATGAAGACTAGGACTATATGTGTAAATTTTTATGGTTGAATAGATTTATGTTTTTGATGTGATGGTTATATACTCAAGCTAGGAAATAGTAGAACTTTGAAGTTAGGGTTTTAATGAGTAGGTTGGCTATGTATTGTTTTTTATAAACCCTTATCACTCAAATATGATAATGTGTATGTTGAAACCTTGATCATGTGTATTAAACCAAATACTAAGTATGTTTTGAATTTTTAATGGTAAAAGTATTAGGTCTGAGTAAGTTTGTTGAATTAATTAGTTGGCATTGAAATTATGTGTATACTTATTATGAAGTTAATAATGGGTTTTAGTCTATAGGAAAGAGTTGTGTACTCTATATCAAAAAATATGAACATATGTATAGGGACTATGAACATATTCTTTAAATCCTATAATGGTAAGATACGTCAGTGTAAATTAGGGAGGTTTGGGTTGGTGGATAAGATATAACTATCCTAAAGTGGGTATAGTGAGTGCTTAAGTCCTATTTTATCATTGAGTTTCATATTATAGAGAATATTGGTATATGAGGTGACTATTATAACTATTTTTTATTATGATAGCATCTTTACATAATGGATATTAGCATCGAAATGGATATAAGTGTAACTAGTAATCTCAGACACACACACACACACACACACACACACACACACACACACACACACACACACACACACACACACACACACACACACACACACACACACACACACACACACACACACATAGTATTAACATAAATTGTATATTGTTTATGTGGATTGGGTATCTAGTTTGAACACTATTAAGAAACCTATAGCATATTATGGAATCCTTGGGCATATGAGTTTTTAATAAAAATAAAATTTGATACAGTCTGACATTGAATGATGCATGAGATAATGATATAGAATTGTGCATAAATTATAGTATGGTTAAATACATATATAGACTATGAAATGGATTAGTTATTGTAAGACTCACAATAATTTTGTGCTGGTTGTTGACTCAATTTTAAATCATGATTATGAAATTTGAGTAAAATGTAATCCAAAATATAAATGAAAGGGGGTAGAATATAGATTTGAGATGTTAGTTGATTATAGTACACTTGTTATCAAATAACTTGGGATGGTATATATAGCCTAATGATCTAAATTATGGGAAAACAAGGTAACATATTTTTAATAGTTCTTCATAATAAATGGATCATGAATTTTAAATTAAAATAAGATAAATAAGAATAGGGGTTTGAGGAAGTTGAAACCCTATTATTAAGCTTGAATTTTATTATTAATGATTTGTTTAAATCATATGTAGTTCATAAAGGAAAATAAGAATCATTGTTAGTTTAAACAAAACATTATTTTTATATGTGAACAAATATATGAATGTAGTACATATTAGGTATGTATCTGATAAGTAAAAGTAACTTGCGTACCCATACACATTGTTGTTCCCAAAATCTGTTACTTGTTTTTGGGGACAACATATCAACTATTTTGGTCTTGCAAACCAAAATTCTCTCTTCCCTTCTCAAAAAAATGTTATGAGTATTCAAATTCTTTAATTATTCGAGTCTTCTTAGCTAGAGAACTCGCAGGTTCAATAGGTAGGCTTTCTTAGAAAGAAGTTCCAACACTTAGGCATTTTCAAGGTTGGTTCAATGCCAAGGTTTAATCAAAAGACTTAGTGGCAGGCTTCAAACAAATGGAATGAACCATTAAACCATTGAACCATTTAACCCCACTTCAAAGTTCAAAGGTTTAATGAGTTCAAAGGTTCAAAGAAGTTCAACTACTTTAAAGAGTTCAACGAGTTCAAAGACTTTGACAAGTTCTAAAGTTCAATAAGTTTGAAAGACTTAAATGAAAGAAGGCTTTGAAGAGTGAAGGTTAAATTTTTCAACCATTGAACCTTGAACCAAAATGGTTCAATGATTTCAATGGTTCAATGAGTTCAATAAGATCAAAAGACTTAAATGAAAGAAGACTTTGAAGAAGAAAGATTGAACCGTTGAACCATTGAACCTTGAACCAAAAGAGTTCAAAATTAAAAGGTTCAATGAGTTCAATAAAGTTCAAAAGACTTAGAAGAACAAAGGATTCAAAGAACAAAGGATGAACCATTGAACCATTGAACCTTGAACTAAAAGAGTTCAAATTTCAAAGGTTCAATGAGTTCAATAAAGTTCAAAAGACTTAAAAGAACAAAGGATTCAAAGAACAAAGGATGAACCATTGAAACTTGAACTAAAAGAGTTTAAATTTCAAAGGTTCAATGAGTTCAAAAGAAAAGAAAAGAATCCAGAGAGTTTAAAACTTTAAAGGATTCAAAGAAAGATAATGAACTATTAAACCATTAAACTTTGAACTGTAATGGTTCATAGGTTCAAATGGTTGAAAGAGTTCAACAAGTTCAAGAAGTTCAAAATTTACAAGGAAGCTTTGAGTGAAGGAAGGAAATGGAAGATTTCAGAGATAAGTTCAAAGAGATGGTTCAATTGATTGAACCAAGGAGCTGATTAAACCAAGGAGCCGATAGGGCCATCCAAACCATTGAACCATTGAACCAATGCACTCTCATGGTTTAAAGGTTTAAGGTTCAACATGGTTCAAGTGACTAGTGACTAGTGACATCCCCATGGACGTCAAATTAAAGATAATAAAATGCCCGTTTGTTTTCAAATATGGCACAAAACCTTAAAATAAACTCAGTGACCAGCTGAAGAAGAAGCCAAAAGATCCAATAGAAAGGGAAGAGATAGCTTGAGAGCTCAGATCATGAGGAAGAGATAAAATTCATTAAGAAAAGAGGGAACAATAGGGAAATACCAAAAATATCTATGAAGAAGTTATTCTAGTAGGTGAAATAGTCCACCAGGTGGACATTAGAGAGCACGAGCACTCAAGGATGCAGCCTATTTTTCTCCATCAAGTAAAGGTGAAGTGGACAACTGCACAAATATTAGGAAGAGGACCAAGTGGCCTATACTTTGGAGGAGACATTTGAGATGAATTGACACACCATAGTTAAGTCCGATGCCCTACTCTAGCATGGCCCCTTGATAAAACTGAAAATGCATTCAAGACATTGAATGTAGCATGGGCCATTTTGTGAAATAAAACACCAAGTCTTTCTTGGTTGCTATATATTGTAATCTCTTATTTTATGCAAAAGAGATCTCTCTATTATAAAAGCAAAACTCTACCCAGATTGAAAGGTATTACTGAGACTTTGAGCTCAAATTGTTAATCATATTTCATTATCTGAATGAGAAAGCAAGTGACCTTTCAGACTTTGTGCTGGAATAGCTTGTGTTGTTGAGGAAATTGTTCTTATGTCTATTTCTTGAATGCATTCTTGTCCATTTAATTAAATAAGTAGAACTAGTGGAAGTAATCAAGAAGGTGTCTTGAAGCCAACTATGGAAAAACTTTGTGCTACCACAATTGTCTTTAGTGTGTGTGTTTTTAGTTTATTTCTGTGTAAAGGATCTTGGGACAACTTTGTGCCCTCATTATCCTTCATATTTCACTCTTTGGTAGTTGAGGTGGAGACTTTGTGATACACCTCATTCTAATAGTTATTGTGCCCTATTACATTTACTCATCACTACCAGAAAGAATTCTTACTGTTTCCTGCAGACCACTTTTGAAAGAAGAGAAGTGCCTTCTATCATTTCATCAGGATTTATCCTTTGTCTGTGAACATCATCTCTAAAAAAAGAGAGATGAATGGTGTTTATCTACCCTTGAGTCTTATTTTTAGCTTATATATATATAGTATATATCACTTTATAGTTATAGGGAACCTCCGCTTGATGAGAGGAGAGATTTGTCCCCTTTTGATGTGGTAAATCTGCACATTTGGCTAATCAATCTCCTTATTTTGTGTTTGAAACAACCTAATTTTCCCATCAGTCAGCTGGTGACAAAATATTCACCCAACAATTTTTGGTGACTCTGTTGGGGACTATTTTATGCATCTTGAAGCCTCAAGCTTCAAATTGAAGTAGTCCTTATCCTTATCCATTTTAGCTTTACAATTTGGTAGCTCCACTTTATACGAGAAGCTAGAGATCTAAAGGTATTGTTGACCCTATATTTGAGTTGGCACAGCAAAGTGATTTTGATCCTTTCCCTTAACCATCTCACCTTCAATGAACTAGGAGTTTTCCTCCTACAAAAGTTAGGTCTCCATTACCAGGCAAAGTGTCAATTTATATTATTAGTAGAGCTTTGTCAATACATACCCCTCAAGCATTTTTTATCCCTCCCTTTAGTAGTCAAATAGTGGTAGTTCAAGGCCCCTAGGGTAACTCTTTTGGCTCACTCAATTTAACTCCACCTCTACATGAGTTACCATGTAGTTCAAGGAAGAATTTACCCAAGTTCTTTGGTGATGGGAGAGTTCATCCTGATGAACATATTATAGCCTTCAGCATAGCCTATGGTGTGATAGGTGTGGAGTATGAGGATGTAGTAGTCAAGCTATTTATGGAAACATTGCAAGGCACTATTGTAGACTAGTTTTATCATCTACAAGCACAAACTATGACTGACTAAAACACCTTCAAAGCCAAATTTGAAGTTAGGTTCAAGCCTACAGAAGATGCGCATGCCCTACTGGCCCAGCTCACACAAATGAAGAAAGAGCCTCATGAGTCTATGAAGGAATTCATTGCCAAATTTGACAAGTTGAGGAATAAGATTCCTATAATTTCTCAGCCAATAGCTAAGAATCTCAAATGCTTCTTCATCAACTCTCAGCTACTTGAAGTGATTTTTCTACTGAGATGCACTGGCCACATAGACCTTGTTGTAGCATAGGATTTGGCTACTAAGGTGGAAGATGATCTCATCTTAGTGGGAAAGATAAGGAGAGATCCTAACAGAGGTAAATCTTCTTCATCTTTTGAATATTCATCTATAGGAACCATTGACCCAATGGTGCAAAAGCTAGCAAATGAGTTGTCAGCTCTTAGAAAGCAAATGGTGCAAGGAGTGTCTTCTCCTCCTTCATACTGAGATATACCAAGGAGGAATTTTTTGAATTAGTCATACCAAGGCAATACTACCAAGAATCAAAGGCAATCAAATCATATTCCTCCCCCATAGGGGAAACTTGCCACTGAAGCAACACCAACCAACTCAGTAGTTGGATATCTTGAGATAGAATCTGATTTCTTTTTTTAGCCTAAGTTGAACCCAAAAGATGATGATGATCTCTTTGAAGTAGACCAAGAAGAATCAACTGATGACTCCAACATTGGTTTCCTAAATTACCAGGATGAACCTAGATGTAAAGGTGAAGCATTTGATGGATCATACATTGTATCCTCCTAGTCCCAGAACCAGTTAACCCAACAAGCTGAGAAGGAAAAAATAAAGGAGTGAGCTCAACCAACAATTTCAATTGATAAGTAGGGAACCACTCTACCTTTTCAATCAAAGGACCTGGTGATCGCTAAAAAGGTAAGTACATCAAGCATTCCTTCATCTTCAACTTCAAATTCATATACCAGTACCACCCCTCCTAAAAATTAGAAGGATGAACTACCTTCCCCTATTCTTAATTCATTTTAGACATTTGATATAATTGACCATGTCAAGAAAACTAAAATTTAAATGTCTGAATTTGAATTCCTACAATCCAACCCTGAATAGTTAGATAAGTTGGTTCAATGTGTAAAGAATAAAATCATCCCTGTAAGACTAGCTATTCCAAAGGTGACTCCCACATCCACCAAGAATAATCTTGTTATTACTCCTCCAGCTACTCTTGGGAAAATAGAACCATTTTATGTTTCCCTACTGATAAATGGACACCAGTTGAACAACTACATATTAGACTCAGGTGCATCTGACAACATCATGCCCACCAAAGTAGTTGAATCTTTTGGCCTCATTTTGACCAAGACCTTTGGGAGGTCTTTCTCCATGTAGAACAAACAAGTGCCACTATTGGGACAAATAAATGATACCCAATTTGAATTTATGACATTTTTAGATAATAGAATTAAGATGACAGTCCTGGTGGCCGATGTCCCAACCTCCTATGGCATCCTACTTGGATGATATTTCTATAAGGATGTTGGTGGTGAGTTGAGCATGGACCTATCTGAAGCAAGGATCCCAGTCAAAGGTGTCATGCAAATATTACTCCCTGAGAAGGAGGCAAAATACATTATCACTCAAACATCAGCACCTAAAGCTCAAATTCTATTTGAGTCTTCAAGTGTGGGTAATTACTTCTTGACTATAGAGGATGTTCATATTCTAGCTGATGAAACTTTTGAAAATGACAATCTAAAAATTGTTTCAGATGGAATAGCAGAAGGATTGGCAGAATGCATTATAAGTGCAAAATAATCCTCCCCTCTAATTAAAATAAAATTTGATGAAAGCAAAGTTCTTGATGATGTATGGATACTAGAATTTGATGGTAGTTGTTCTTCTACCAGCTCAGGATCTGGGATCATGTTGATATCTACTTAAGGAGATATTTTCCCCTATTCTTATAAAATGTAGTTCAGCAACACCAACAATACTACTGAATATGAATCACTGCTACTCAAATTAAAGGTTGTTCAAGACAGGGGCATCAAACTCCTTAATGCCAAAGGAGATGCTGAGCTGGTGGTTTACCAAGTCAAAAACCTATACCAAACTAAAAATGGAAGATTACATCATTACCGTAATCTAGTTTAGGATCAAATTGAAAGCTTTGATGCTTTCAGTATCTCTATAGTACCCAGGGAATTTAATGACTGAGTGGATGCATTAGCTATTTCTACAACTCTTTTGGTTCTTCACCTAAATTTTAAAAGAGACAAGTACACTATCAAACTAGTCTTTTGACCAAGTGTGTCTGACAATGCCAATCATTGGCAAGTGTTCAATGATGACAACCAAATCATCACCTTTTTGAAACAAAATGATAGCTTTGAATAGCTTCACTATGAAGATAGTGAGCCTTTAAAACTTGAATCAACCCCTGAAATAAGTTCAGATGTAGGTGAAGAATTCCTATATCTAAAAGGGAATAAAATTCCCAAAGGATTGGTTTTCATTCAAAAATTATTTGACAAGCATGATAGGTTCATCAAACATCAACTAATGGATTCAAGCTCCTCCCAGGAATTTGATCAAATAAATTTGGGTACTAAGGAAAATCCCAAGATGGTGAACATTGGAAAGTGTTGCACTCTAGAGGAGAAATTCTAATTTACTGACCTGCTTCACCATTATATGGATGTTTTGGCATACTCTTATGATGATCTGAAGTCACTCAAACCTAAAGAAATTTGCCATGATATTCTTCTCAAAAGTGATTCGGTGCCTTACAAGCAAAAATCCTAGTAGTATAATCCAAAGATATCAGGTACTATTCTGTCTGAAATACAAAAAATGCTAAACACTAGAATAATTTTCCCAATCCATCATTCCACATGGATTGCAAACATTGTTTTTGTAAGAAAAAAGAATGGCAAAATTTGCCTCCATGTGGATTTTAGGAATTTGAATCAATCCTCTCTAAAGGATAACTACCCTCTACCCATCATGGATCAAGTCCTTTAGATGGTGACTGGTTCAGAGATGTTATCAATGCTAGACAGCTTCTTAGGGCACAATCAAGTGGAAGTTGGCAAAGCAGACCAACATAAGATTGCCTTCACCACACCTTGGGGCACCTTTGCATATCAAAGAATGCCATTTGGCCTAATAAATGTTGGCACCACTTTTCAGAGAGCAATGGACCTTACTTTCAAAGATGAAATGGGTAAGTTCATTGTGGTGTACCTTGATGATTTAGCAGTCTTTTCCAAGCATCATCCTGATCATGTGCACCATTTGCAACAAGTGCTGGAATGATGTCACTAGAATGGTATTTATATAAATCCCAAGAAGTTTATTTTTGGGGTAATAGAAGGGAAACTTCTCAGACACATTGTATCCTAAAAAGGCATAAAGATTGACTCAAAAAGAGTCAAATCCATCTAGGAGCTTACTCTGCCCACAAATAAAATTGTAGTTCACTCTTTCTTTAGAAAGGTGAATTTTTTACAAAGGTTCATTCTTGAGATTACATAAAAGACTCACCACATTGTGGACATGATGAAGGGAAAGGCCACTTTCAACTAGACTAAATAAGGCAAATTGGCATTTCGAGACATCAAGATAGTTATTGCCCATGCCCCTATTCTAGTTTGTCCAGATTACACCAAAGGATTCATAATGTATAGTTATGCTTCTGAACACACACTTTCAACAATTCTGGTTCAATAGAACAAAGAATCTATGGAATCTCCCATATCCTTCATGAACTGTCCCCTCAAAGCTCATGAGCTAAAATACTCAAACATAGAGAAGCATACTTATGCAGTGGTAAAGGTAGTAAAAGATTTCAACTTTTATATTCTAAATTCACACGTTGTTGCCCTGGTTCCTGATGCAAAAGTCAAGTCCATATTAACTCAACAAGTGTTTAAAACAAAAAGGGGTAATTGGATTACTAAAATCTAGGAGTTTGATCTAGTTATCAAACCAATGAAGTTGGTGTAGGGAAGGGGTCTCTACCAATTAATTGCTAAAAATAGACTAGAAGAAATAGGGTATGAAGAAATGAAAGTGGGAGACACACCAATAGTTCTCTTTGTCACTACTACAGATGAGTGGTATTTGAATATCACTCATTTCCTTACCTACGGTGAGTGTCTTGCTCACTGTCTCATAAAGAAAGGAGGACTGTTAAATTGAAAGCTACCAACTTTGTCTTATGGAACAACAGGCTATATAAGAAGAACCTTGATGGAGTATTCCTTCACTACATGGACAAAGTGAAACAAAACCAACTTTTGGAGTCCTTCCATAATCTAGCTTGTGGAGGACATTTTTTTATGCCTGTAACTACCCATAAGATTCTATGAGCCATGTATTATTGGCATACTCTATTTCAAGCTATATACAAATGCATATGAAGATGTGAACTATGCCAATAGTTCGTTGGAAGACCCAAGTTAGCTGCTCTATCTCTTAAGCTAGTGGTAATAGAAGAGCCATTTTAGCAATGGGGAATCGATTTCATTGGTGCTGTAAACCCATCTTCAAGTGTTGGACATGATTATATCCTCATATCCATAAATTACTTCACCAAATGGGTGGAAGCTATTCTATCCAAGCATGCTACTTTAGAATTATTATGTATTTTCCTCAAAGAAAACATCATTTCTAGGTTTGGGGTCCCAGCCAAGATTGTGATAGATAATGCAGCCTATTACTCTTCCCATGAAATTACTCAGTTCTATTTTTATTATGAGATCACTGTCTCCCACTCTTTTGATTATTTTCTACAAGGAAATGGCCAAGCAGAATTGAGCAACAAGAACTTGGTGACCATCATCATAAAGTTGGTAGATGACAACCAATGAACCTGGCATAAAGCATTGTTTGATGCTTTATGGGTAGACAAAATTACACCCAAGAGGGAAATAGGTATGTCACCTTTCTAACTTCTGTATGGTCTTAATGCAAAGATACCAATCACTCTAGAATTACCAGCATTAAATTTGGTAAAGGCAGTCGAAGATCAGACATATGAAAGCTCCATCAATAAGAGGATCATGTGCTTGACTAAGCTAGATGAGCAGTGAATTATGGTGGTGGACCGAATTGCTATGCATCAAAGTTTAGTGAAGAAAATCCTCAACTAGAAAGCAAAAACTTGTGATTTTTAGATTGGTGATCAAGTTCTGTTATGGTACAAGAGAAGAGAACCAAAGGGAATGCATGGGAAATTTGATTCCCTATGGAGAGGCCCATTTGCTATTCATCAGCTCAATGGTGAAAATAGTTTCTTGCTAAAGTATCAAGATAGCATGCCCTTTTCTCTACCTCATAATGGGTAGCATTTGAAGCACTTCAATTCTTAAAGTATCAGATAACATCATTTATACATATGTATAATTTTTGTATAGTCTTTAGATTGTTTTGTGTTGTTCATTTTCATTTCTTTTTGGTGCCTTTCTTTTAGGGTAGCATGACTTTATAGCCCAATGGCATACTTAAAGGCACTAGAGATTCTAGATTCTACTCCCTTTGAGTATTTTTACAATCGATGGAATTTCCCTAAATGGAGCCATCTATTGTTCCCAAAATCTGTCACTTATTTTTGGGGACAATATATCAACTATTTTGGTCCTGTAGACCAAAATTCTCTCTTCCCTTCTCAAAAAAATGTTTTGATTATTCAAATTCTTCAATTATTCGAGTCTTCTCAGCTAGAGAACTTGCAAGTTCAACATGTAAGCTTTCTTAGAAAGAAGTTCCAACACTTAGGCATTTTCAAGGCTGGTTCAATGCCAAGGTTCAATCAAAAGACTTAGTGGCAGGCTTCAAATAAATAGAATGAACCATTGAACCATTGAACTCCACTTCAAAGTTCAAAGGTTTAACGAGTTCAAAGGTTCAAAGAAGTTCAATTGCTTTGAAGAGTTCAATGAGTTTGAAGACTTTGGTAAGTTATAAAGTTCAATAAGTTCGGTGGACTTAAATGAAAGAAGGCTTTAAAGAGTGAAGGTTGAACCATTGAACCATTGAACCTTGAACCAAAATGGTTTAATGAGTTCAAAGGTTCAATGAGTTATTTTTATCGTATATATATAGTATATAGCACTTATAGTTATAAGGAACCTCCCTTTGATGAGAGGAGACATTTGTCCCCTTTTGATGTGGTAAACTTGCACATTTGGCTGATCAATCTCCTTATGTTGTGTTTGAAACAACCTATTTTGCCCATCAGTTAGCTGGTGACAAAATATTCACCCAACACACATATATAACATGTATTTATTTATAGGAGATGTGTGCTTATAATTATGGTATATGTTGACTATTAATTGAGTCATAAAAGCTTGAGAGGTAGTACAATATAGTTATATGAATACAACCCATTAAAATTGCATGTTAATACCATTGAAAGATTTATGTTTAATGTGAGATAAGATGTTAATTTTGAAGTATTTGACATCTAAAATTATTTATACTAGTTTTTTGTTAATTGATAAATGTGCACATGGAAATAAATTGTGATAATGTTGTTTGTCATAAATGGTTTTACATTTGAGTTAATTTTGGAAGGTTAAAAACATGCAGTCTAAGTATAAAATATACCTAGTTGGTATAGACTATACTTGTTTATGTTTATTATTAATGTAATAAATAATATAGTTGAGATTCATTGCATATATTTGATGAAATAAATGTATGTACATTGATGATTTATATACTTATCATGTTTCATGATTTCTAATAGGAAACAATCCATTTGAATCTATTGGTTATATTTTATAGTAACCAAATCTTGTATTGTCGGTACTAAATAAGTAGTGAGTTGGAATTCACTAGCTTATTTAGAATCACCAATGCCAGAGGGTAATCTGATCAAGTAGTGTGTATGAATTTGATGGATCTTAGAGATCATTAACTACTTGAAAACTTTGGCTAAAATAATGTTTAGTTAAATATTTCTATTTCATATGTATAATTTACAAGTTTGTACGATATCATGTTAGAATGTATTTTATTTATGGTACACATCATGTATTATATATATTATAGCACATGGGTACTAGATTATCTATATGTATTTCTAAACAATCACTATTTATACATGCATGAAGGTAGGGACATTCACTAGTTGAGGGATTGTGTAGTAAATTGATGGTCTATGGTTGGTGTGGAAAATCACTTAGATGATGCTTTACATCCCCATAATAGTACTTCATTAGAGACTACACTTGAGATTATGATAAGATACAAGATTTATTATGACTCATGCTCTTTGGAACCTTGTATCTTGTATTTTATTTATTATGTGACATTATTCTTGATGAAAATGTAATATAATCTCATCTATACATTGATAATAGTCGTTGTAGTATTACATCAATTATGGATAAAATTGTGTAATTACCTCTTTGTAATGCATGCATATTTGTATTTATTTTCTTATTTGTAATCATCGTGATTAGTAATTGGATTAATTATTAAATTCCTATTTATGGTTAACATACTTAGTGTGTTATAGTTGGATCACTAATTAAATTCTCAAGGTGAAATATAATGTATGAATATGTGGATTTTATTTGTTTATATTACATTATTCTAGTAAATCCCAGTGGGAATGTTATAACAAGTTCATTTCCATACCCAAAAATTACCATTAAATAACCAAAAAAAAACCTCCATTCAAAAAATAGTTCCCTCGAAATTAGAGTTTCACTTAGAAATAAGTGCCTTATCTTTTAAAAATGCCCTATCAATAATATGTCCCCAATCAAAGGGTGAACATTTATCAACTTCAAGAATCTGAATAAAGCTTCAAAGAAGGACAACAATTATCTAACCTACATAGATGAGGCACTCCAAAATGTGATTGGGTCTAAAATGATGTCTTTCTTGGATGGATTTTTAGGTTACAATCATGTATTAGTCAAATTAGAGGATAGGATGAAAACAACATTTATTACAAAATGGGTATCATATGCATATAATAAAATGCCATTTGAGATGATCAAAACTGGAGGTACTTTTTAGAGAGCAATGGATCATGCATTCTAGGGACTGATATGGAAGTGCATAATTATATACATGGATGATCTCATTATGTTTTCTAAAAATAGAGATAATCATATCAACCATCTTTATTCCATTTTTAAAAGGTGCAAGAAGTTTGGGGTGTCAATTAACCCCAATAAGAGTATATTCACCATTACTAAAGGCAAGCTTCTAGGACACATTATTACTAAGTATGGGATCACTATCAACCTAAACATGATCTAGGGGATTTTAAAAATAATGTTTTAGAATAACAAAAAGGATTTCAAATCCTTCTTTGGGAAGATAAATTTTGTAAGGAAATGTATATCAAGATTTGAAAAGATTTTCAAACCCCTAAATACAATGCTCAAATAGAATTTTAAATTGGAGTGGATCCCTAAAGCTAATAATTCTTTCCAAGAGAAAGAAATCTATTTCTCAAGCCCTAGTGTTGGTAATCCTAGATTTCACTAAATCCTTTTTCTTGCACTCATTCACCTCATAACATATTATTGATATCATACTTATGTAGAAAAGGGAAGAAATAAAACTTTAAATATGTAGAGATTAAGTATTCCTTGATTAAAAAGTAAATCTTTTCTCTTGTCAAAGAAGTTAAGAAATTTGGACACTACATTCTTAGGAATAAGACCATTACCATAGTACCAATTCCTATTGTCAAGCTATGTTGGGATAAAATGAATTGGGGGAGTTTAAAGGTAAATAGATGGTGAAATTATAAGAATTTGATATTTAAATTAAACTTTATAGGATCATTAGAGGAAAATGAATAGTTAAATTTATGATTGAACTAGACCCATGCATCATCATTGAAGAGATCTACTAGACACAAGTCTCCTAAGAAGATTGGTATTCAAGTATTATTCATTTCCTACTCACTATAACATGCCCCTAGGAACTCAAAGAAGAGTAATAGAGAGATTTATATCTCAAGGTTTTTCATTATATGATAAAAAAAGAGTACTCTATAAAAATAATTATGAAGGAATTTATCTAAGATGTGTTTCACATGGAGAAACTCAAGAAATCTTAAAAAAATTGTATCAAAATATAGGTAGAATCCATCCATATAGTAATACTACAAGCCATAAAATACTCATAATGGGTTATTACTAAGGTGATGGTCTTTAAGAATTCTCACTTTCACATGAGGACATGCCATAAATGCCAAGTTTTGGCAAAAAAAGAGGTACACACATCAATGCCACTACAGGATGTGATTGAAGGTAGGCTATTCACCCAATAAGGCTTAGACCTCATCGATGTTATAAACACAAATTCATCAACTAGACACAATGTTTTACTCACTACTACATATTATTGCACTAGATGGACTAAGGTAATATCCACCAAGAACTCTAGAGCCTAAGATGTGATAAGTTTTCTTGAATAACAAATCATAACTAGATTTGACATCCTTATCTCTTTGGTTTGTGATAAAGAGCCAAAATTTCAATCACCTAATTTCACAAAATAGACCCATGATAATTAGATTACAATTATACCATCCTTTAATAACTACCTACAAGGGAATGGATTGGATGAGTCAACCAACAAGAACCTCATAGATGTTATTAAGAAGTCAACTATAGATAAACCCAAGGAGTGACACCTATTAATAAAATATCAACTTTGGGAAAATTGGACTAGGTACAAATAGGCCATTAAAGCATCACCATATCTACTAGTTTATGGGAAACAACCAATGTTCCCAATCATGTTAAAATTAACAACATATTAGTTTATGTAAGAATTTATAGAGCCCAATGATAAAATAGAGTCTATATTGTTAGATATCATTGAAATGAAAGACTCTAGGGATAAAACATTATAAAACATTAGTAAATATCAAGACATGATCAAGATATGGTCTAATAAGCAAGTGATTTTCAAAGCATTTAAGATCTCTCACATGGTGCTACTATGGGACAAAGCCCATGAGAAAAAAAGAGTGCATGACAAGTTTAACCCACTTTGGATAGGACCATATCAGATTTCTAAGATCTTGGGTAATAATGAATTTTATTTGAAAGATATTCAAGGTAAATAATTTGACATATCTACTTAAAAGATAGTTTTTGAAGCATTACTTCATGGTTTCCCCATCTAGAGAAGTCTTTGAATAATAATAGATCTCTCGGTAGAAGTAGGAGTAGGTTTGTTTTTATTTATTAGTTAATTTACTAATTTTTGTCATTTATTTTTATTAGATAGGTTCATTTTTTTTATTATCCCTATTTTCTTTTAGTAGTTTTCCTACTTTCAGGATAGTTTTCTTTTGAATGCATGACAGTTTAGGTTTGGTCAATGTTGGTATAATAAAACATAGTTTGAGGTGTTTTGATCCAACTTGAATAAATGGTTATGACGTACTATAGTTTATAATTCTTAATCTTGGTAAGCAATGAGAGAGTTATCCATGAACATGTCCTAAAGCTAATGATTTCATCATATATGTGAAATTTACTCTCATAATTTTGTGTAAGTTTAGAAAAAAATTCTTATTATCTTGGGTAAAATTCACACAAAATGTTAATACTTGTTTACATGGGCAAGAGTTTTTAGGTACATTTTGATTAAACTAAAACTTTACTAAGCCCAACTCATTCTAGTCACCTTTTTCCCTCTTTCATAAAGCAAAATAAAGAAAAGTTTAAAAACAAAAGGCATAATCCAAAAGTCCAAAAGAAAATTAAAAAAAGATCAAAATCTTAAATGATGAAATAATATAAACATATTATTTCTAATTTTGCCTATCATGTCTAAATACAAACCCCTATAACACAACTTTTTAGGATACTATTATAAGCCTCTACATGGTGGTCAACTATGTGTATTCTAACTAAAAACAAAGTTTTAAGGATCTTAAATGATAAATTTGGATTAAAAAATCCACATAAATATTCAAAATACCTTCAAATACTTTCATTTTTATGTCATTATCTTTATTCAAAAGTTTCATACTTTGGTAATAGTTTTTCATGCAACTCTAAGGCATATTTTGGACTCAAAAGACTCCCACGTGCCATGTTTACCTATGTAAATATGTCAAAATACTTATTTATTATTATTATTATCTACTTAATTAATTTTAATCATCCTCATATGACCTAAAATTTGTGGTTAAGACAAAATATGAAGACAATGCAAATAAAAGGCTATTTCTATGTGTTTTCATGCAGACAGAATTAAATTGTATAACTTGTATATATAGATAAGGTCAATAACATGAATAATAATAATAATAATAATAATAATAATAATAATAATAATAATAATAAATTTAAGGTGTTAAAAAATAATTTTAAGGAAAAATTATACAATATAGGCATAAAATTGGTTCCCTCTATTTATCTAACTTCTTTGCACATAGTGAGAGCCCTTCAGGTTTGCAGATGGTACAGCCATAAGAAACAAAATCAAGGTCTAAAATTTTTTCCAAAGAAATTATTATAAAATGGGTTATATATAAATCAATTGGATATAAATTTTTTCCTATATCCTTTATTAACCATCCATTTGAATTCAAGTCACTCACTATGTCTCCATCCAAGCAAGTAGTAAGTTTTTTGAGTTTTCTCTTCACCTGGGCATCATGGAAAAAAAATTCAAGATTGGGGAGTTCCTTAGGATCATGATTCAAATTTTCATGGAATTATTAATTTCCTTTTCACATGTATTGGGGTCATATATATCTCAGAAACACAAAATAGTGAAAATCTTTAGTCTATAAGCATATGAAGAGAGTTGGACAGTCCTAAAGAGAGAAAGAACAACACATTTTTGTTGTATTCTTGTTTGTGGGGTTTTTCATTCATATATATATATATATATATATATATATATATATATATATATATATATATATATATATATATATATATATATATATATATATATATATATATATATATATATCATTAAATATTTTCAAAGGTTTATTCAAATATTCATATAAATTAATCCATTAATTTATCTCAAGAGTTCTCATGTATTCCAAGTTTAGGAATTTTTAAGGTTTCTTAGCATTGGTTAAGGATCTTATCAAACTCCTAGGTTTCATTTTAGCACCATATATCTCCTTAAAATGTCTCCAAATTATTATATCTTATTTAGAGTGTGTTTATACTTGATTTATACCTTTATTATGGTTTTTTCATAGATTCCTCATGTCTATTCTCATTCCTATCTTGTTACCTTCCACCTCATTGTCTTCTCATTATTTTTCATCATTGTATAAGCTCTATTTTTACCTCTATTCATGGTTTCTAATCTTCCATTCACATCATACCACATTCCACTCATACCCATACCATTTATTCATTTCTAATAAGAGTTAATAATAGTGGGTATCATTATGGTCATGGAGGTGGACTATAGAAACCATAAAGTAGGTTAGAAATGACTTTCTACAACCAAAAAAGGGGTTATGATAGTCTAGAGTTCATGAAGACTTTAATAAGTAAAAACTTCAATATATCTCTTTCAAGGTCTTGGATAATTAATTTCTCATCAAGGTTCATAGGGATAAAATGACTCATGTTCATATCTTGTGACCTTTTAAAACTCTTCAAGCATCCTAAAACCCTGCTACAGTCTATACAAGTGCTTAAACTCATATGCATAGTCAAGTTTATAATGGAAGAAAATATTATTTTCAAGAAGGTAGAGAAATGAATAATGAGAAGACAATGTTTTAAAGTGTGAATATGAATAATATTTGAAAATACAAACCTTCAAGAGAACAAAAATAAATTTAGGACATTTTCCATGCTAATCACCACTGACAACAAGGTTTATAAGGTTTCTTAAAGTATGCAACTTGAGTCACCAAGTTCAAAACTATGAGAAGGATGTTGATATGGCATGAGGTTAAATGAGGTGTATGAAATTTTTTTAATAGTTTCATATAATGTTTCAAGATTTTTATCAACTCATAAGGTTCCAATGACACATAATCATATTCATTTATCTCATGAAACAGTCACCTACAACCATGAAAGCATAAACTTTTCTTTAAGTTGGTAAAGAGGATGAGGGCATAGTGGTCAATAAAGAGTCTAATGTGAATATAATATTCACAAGATAAATAAATATATTAATGAGTTTATTAGATGAATATGGGGGATCAAAATACAACTTGTTGATCAAGGTCAAACTATGAAATGCCCACCTACAGCCTTCTAGACAAGCTTGTCTCCAAGTTTAGAAAGAGGATGAGATTAACACAATATATAATAGAGTTATATGATGAAATGGAAGTTTCATGATAATTATAAAGTATTAATAAGGTAAATACAATAAATATGGTTTACCAAGAAATATATTACATAAATTAAATCTTGAAATGAGGACCTATAGTCATACTAAGGACATTTCTATCTCATATACCCATATACCCTAAACCTGTATTTTGAAGATACGTTCACTCAAGAGGGAAAATTGTGAATTAACCTAGGTTATAAAGAAAAAATTATACCATAAATCCTCCATAAAGGTCAATATTCAACTTAAAATTACTATCAAATCATGAAAGTAATATACAGGTATGTTGTATGGACTAAGACTGTGTAAGGCCTAAGAACAATGAAAGAAGAGTCAATATGCTTGAGAAAAGGTTGAGAGGAGGTTTAAAACCACTTGGGAAGAAATAAAATTACTAAATAATTGTGAAATTTACCTCAAACACTTCCATCACCTTCAATAACCACCTACAATAGTGATAATACACAATCATAAGTGAGATTTCTTGAGGAGATGAGGTGTGATATAGGCTACATAGGTATGGAAAGTGATCATGAAAGATAAAGGTGATGAAATAGGGATTTAAATATCATAATATTATAATTTATTATCATGTTAAAACTCAAATACAAGGGTAAAACATGAAATCATATTCCTTTGCATATCAAAGCATAATCCTGCCTACACACATAGGGAACTTACTAGTCAATTTTGGTTAAGAAACATTTTTAGGAATCTATAGTAAAATAAAAATATGAAAATTGGTGGAGATAATTTTCATGAGTTATTATAACTATATATGGTTGGGATATGTCACTTTAAGAGTGCAAGTATCCACTATTTTGACACAGTCCCTTATTTCATGATAGTCAATATGCAGCTAGGAGACATTTTTTGAGGTCTACAAGTTTGTCAAAGGTTTTGAATATAATGAGAGTATTTTTTAACATTAATAATATAATACTAAAAACACCTTTTTATAGTGATAACAATTATAATTCAATGCAAATCATTCCCTTGAAGGCAATTTAAGTGAGAAAGACCAAAATAAGCCTATGTTCTATTAAGACCCTTTGCTTGTTTTGAGACTTATTAAAGATGTATGAAATTTGAGGAGAGGATTAAAAGGTATTTTAAATTTTATATGATTTTATAAACTCAAATATGGATGATTCAATAGGCAAACTTAGTCCATTAAGGTTTGACAAGCTATGATTGCTGGAAACCTTAGGGTAGTGAAAGGAAGGCATATAGAGCATTTCACGACTTTGAGGATAAATAATAATAATAATAATAATAATAATAATAATAATAATAATAATATTTTTATGATTTAATATATAATAGGTTTAAAAATCATTAAACTCTTTCCATGGAGGATAAAACACTTGCATACATTTGCCTTATGTAGACACATAGTCATTCATATAGATAGTCCTAAGAGACCATGGAGACCAACTAAAATTTGAGAAAAAAAAAGGAGGTAAAAAGGGAAGGAAATGAATGAGAAACAATTTCATGTTCCCCCCATATCATCTAAATTTTCCTTGAATTCCAATACTCAGATTTGGCCAATTAGGCCTAAAAACTAGTTTTAGGCCTAGAAGGCCTATATCACCTTGATACACTTGTAGACCCTATCAAACCAAGATGACACAATGAAAATGTATGATGAGATGTTTAAGGTACCATGATGATTATTTAAATTATATATAAGAAATTAAAAGGTTAGATTAGTCCTTTAGATTAATTTAAACTACTACAGTGCATACACTCAATTTGAACCACCTATTGAAGTGCTCATATATTTTACCATAAGGAGAGTTTGATTAAATAATCTTAGAATGATTTTAGTAACCTATATAATTGTAATAAATTAATTATTTATATTTTTTATATTTTTTAATTGGTTGAGTTTTATGAACCAGTACTAAGAGTATAAGCATGTCTATAATCTAAGCAAAACATACAAGCAAACTTCTTTACATACATATCTTTGCACATATTTTACATAGGAACCTAATATTCTTAGGAAATTTTAAGGGGTGTATGGAATAAATATTCATTAAAATTATTTCTAGTTTGTATGCTTTTACTTTATGAACCATCATTAAGAAGGTTCACCTCCAAAACTCTCTAAAACCCTCCTACAGACTAGTTTTTAAAAAAGACAAATTTATTGCAATAAAAACCTCATGAATAATTCTAAAAAATATATTGAAACATTAAAAACAATCAAATAATTTCCTATACTTCATATCGTGATGTATAAAACTATATGAACATGTTAGAAAATAGGGTTTCTTGAAGAAAAAGTGTAAAAAATAGAGGTAAAAGGCATTTAATGGATTCCAATCCATGGAGAGTGAAGTTTGGAACTTTATATTCACCATAAATGCATTAGATTCTAAAATAAATGTCTTAAAATGCCTCTATGATTTCATTCAAATCAAGTAGTCTACAAGAAATGAAGGAAAACTTGATCTAGTCAACTATTTTGACCAATTTATAGGTGTTGCTTACCCAAAAGGACCTATTTCATGATATTTAAGGTTGATTTAGGTCTAATTCTCACTTTTATGTAGGTTCTAATGTTTCTTGTAGGTTTTTTGAGCCATCAAGTGGAAGAAATTAGGATATTAGGCCTAACTGACCTAGTAAGCCTATTTAGTCAATCAATTGAAGTTGAAAATGGCATAGTAGGTCTATAAAATGATTTCATGTGGAGTTATCATGCCATAAATCTAGTATTCAAGTGGAAATTACATGCACAACTAGACTTAAACTACTAATTCATGCAAAAGAGGGCTAAAAAAGGAATTAATGGATCTTAAGTGCCAATCATGAGTTAACTAGAAATCAATGAATATTCCATAGTCTTCATGTAATAAGGACATTCACTTAACTTTATATCATTTCAATTGGAGATATTTGCTAAATATTGGCATATCATGCTTCTAAATAAGGTTGGATAAGTCACTATGGCCCACCACCTTGTTTTTAATTCCAAAAGGAGCTCATGCAAGGCATCTAGCATAAAGAAAAGTCTTGAGGACTATTTTTTTAAGTTATAAATAAATTTGACTTGAGTTAATGATGAGTTGAGTTCTTATTCTCTCCTCTATTAGACTCTCTTAGCTGGTTCTCTCTCATGTTCTATATATTCAGGCTTTGAACCTATTTTTTTGATCCCTCTCTTGGGTATGATGAAACTCTGCTAAGATTGAGCTTTGTAAACCTCTTGAATGAATAAAATTACTATATTCATTTATATAGGTTTAGTGTGATTATGTTAGTTTTATTTGCACATGTAGTAGTATTTTCTCCCTTAGTAGGTCCTAATCTCACTTAGTTACTAGTATGCCATATTATGCAAGTCATATACAATGTTTGATGTTGACTAACTAAAATAATAGTGGATATAGTTACTGGTTAGTGCCTTGAATTAGGACTTCCATCATTTACCTCATGATTTGATCAGTTTATAAAACCTCTATGTGAAATATTGTTGCATAATAATCCTTTTAAAGTTGAATAATTCAATGATTTGCATTGATTTTCAGTGTTGTATGAGTTCAAATTGAGTGGATGAACAAAAAATATAGGTGTATACCCATCAGTTTAATAGGATTTTCATTTTCAATAATACTTCTAACTCTTTTAATCCCAAAAATAAGTAGGTTTTAGTAACTGGTCTAAAATAGATATATTCAAAGGAGCTAGCCTCACAATCTAGAGGTCTAGTCTAAGTATAGGTATCCCACCCCTATAGACCATTCTAATGTTAGTCTAAGTATGAAGGATATCAAGAAATCTAATTCAACATGGTGTAACTTGGGTTGCTAACACATATCATACATCATGAAAAAAATGAAGAAAGGGAGGAATAGGTGATTAAAGGTATCTCTCTTGGGGATATGGCACCTATATGGCAACATAGAAATACCCAAGATCCCTAATGTCTATATACCTAATTCACAATCAAAGTGAAACTTTTGACTCACCCTCATATCTTTTGCCTAAAATCCAAAGATAAGAGGTAAAGAATATCAATTTTTACACATAGATCCAAGGCATAAGTAAAGTTAGTATGTTGCATAGGATTATTAAGAGTATTTTTCATTTTTGATTTAATCATTTATTTTGGGAATAATTTATGATTAACATTGAGATTGTAGAACCATGGATTCTAGTTTATTGAAAAATCTATATTATTCACCCCTATGAGTCATCATTTTTTGTATTCAACATACCTCACCCTATATTTTTCTTTAAAAAGTGGGGACCTCCTTTATTTTTTGGAAATAATGAATATTTTATATGGGTATCTATGTGTTTTTGAGGGTTATGATGGTTGTTATTATATGTAGAGAATTGGTGCTTTGAATGTTGAATCACATTGGGGTATATTTATTTCCATTGGGAAGAATGCATTTACATGATAGTAATTGGGATTAGCTTTATTTCAGGGACTTTTTTTCATGGGAAGGTTTGTGGAAGGATTCTCTTTATAAACTTTCTCATCGACAACTTTATGTCAGAAACTTTCTCTTCATCAAGTTTAGTCTTTGAAAACTTTATTTTAGAGACTTTTCATTAGAAGGTTTGTTTTGGAAGAATTATCTTTGGAAACTTTCTCTCTGAGAACTTTGTGTCAAAAACTTTGTCTTCAGAAAGTTTAGCCTTTAGAAACTTTGTTTCAAATACTTTTCATCAGAAGGTTTGTTTCAAAAATATTCTCTTTGGAAACTTTCTCATTAGTAACTTTGTGTCTAAAACTTTGTCTTTGACAAGCTTTATTTTAACGTCTTTGCTTCAACAAGTTTATTTTAGAAGCTTTCTCTTTGACAACTTTATTTTGAATAGTTTCAAAATGGCATCTTTTCTTCATATATTTTTTCTCTTCAAAATTATTTTTGTCAGAAGATTTGTGTTGGAGGCCTTGTGTCAGAAACTTTCATTTTGGAGACTTCACTTTTGAAACTTTGTTTTAGATAATTTTTCATCAGAAGCTTTGTTTTGGTAACTTTCATTTTGAAAGATTTCTCTTTGAAAACTTTCTATGCAATTAATTTCACCCTAACCAATCTTCCCAAAGAGTACTTAGTTATCAACAAATTTGTTTCAGAAACTTTGGAGCAAAATATTTTGGAACCAATCTTTCTAAAGAACATTTTATGTTTCAGAGTGTTTAACATGAAGGTAAAATCTGATTTCTCTTGATTGGACTACATAATGACACATGGAAAAATATTAAAGGTAGCACCATGGCACCCTAAATGATAAGGCATCTTACATGGAATGTACACTAAGATAAGGTCGTTAAATTTGAATTAAATGAAGATGACGAGCTTGTATACATTGGCAATTAATGATACACAAACTAGAAATCAATGTAGAAATCTGTTAACATCAAATCCTTAGCCATGTTCACATCATTTAATTTTCAAGAGTTCAAGTAAACTTTAACATTTAATGATCTCAAAATCCCTAATTACAACCAAAGTGATTTTTAATCTATGTAATTTAGTTCAATACATGCCATTTTAAAAAAATTTAATCATACTAGCATCCAAAAAATTCCATGGCATCCTTATCCTAGTCATATAAAAGAGCCTCAACACCCTCTAAGTTCTCCATCAAGGATTTCATAGAGTATTTAGACATAGTTTTTGATGTCATTATCCCAATTAATAGAACTTATGGGAAGTTGTGGATAATATGGACTCCTTTGCACTAGAAGAAGACATTTTAACTAAGGAGAAGCATCTAGTGAAAGATCTCCTTCTATTTAAAGGATAAGCCCTACGTTACATAATTTTTAAGCCAGAGGTTATGCCATGTATAGACTTATAATGAGGCCTCTTATTTTAGGTAATAATATCATATGATAATGATCTTCTTTATGTCAAAAAAACATAGTTATCATGTACATCTTGGGGGACACATTTAATAGGTATTTGAGTCTACATATCTTATATGTCACATTTGATTTTCATATTATCATTACCTAGAATAAGGCCAATAATGTAGATAAATCACTAACAAGGTGGATTATCTCTAGAGAAACACTTAATCTAAAATAAAATTTCAATAATCCTATTCCCATCATGTGATTCAGAATGGGGATCCATGTGGGAATGGAACTATTAAATTAACTTTTTGGCCATACAAGCATCTACTTTCTACATTTGGACTAGGTTCCCCTATTATACATACTAATTACCTCAGAGTGAACCTATGCTTTAGGGGGAGTAATCAATTTTCACCTCTAAAAACAAATATTACACAAAGATAGGTCACTTGGAGGAAATTTTTACATGATGTCCTATCTATTAGTCATAATCATGGGGATAATATATAAATAAAAAGGAGATCTATGGGATACCAACCCAAAAATGATTAAAAACTAAATTTGTTATTATTACTCCTTTTTTCACATATGCTCTTATGAAAAAACATAACTAACATTGCTAAGGATATCTACCCATAGGTCTAGATGGCTATCCATGGTCAGCCTTTGGCTAGGATTTCACCTAACATCACCAAAACACATACCAATAATGTGGGAGACTATTGGATCTACCCAAATTACACTTTTATAATGGTTTTTGGCCATAAGGTTGAGACTCTTCATCTCCCTAAGTTTTTTTCGGACAAAGTAGCTGAGCAGGAGATTGCATACCATATATAAAATGGTATTGATAAGGAGTTAACAAAGAACAAAAAGTCTACCTTCCATGGCTCCCACATCACTATTATGGTAATGAGATAAACTATATGGAGGTACTTTAAGTAAATAGGAAATGTCATATGGTATATACATTTCCCACTCTTCCCCATAGAGATTGGGATCCCCAAGGGAAAGTCTAGAAAAAATTCACACCCTTAGCCTCACTTACAAACACAAGCCAATGAATCATGATTTCATGTTTCTGAATGCCAAAGATGATGAAGAATTGAAATAAATGGTAATAATTATAGGCCTTAGTGATGACATATTAAGGGTGATACAAGTTGAACCCTCTCTCACACTCGATGAGGTAAATTTCAAGATCCCACCTCCTAGAAGATGAAGATCTTCCAAATTTTAGAATGGCCAACTATCTCAATAACTAGAAGGAGAGGGAAAAGATCTCCAAGGTCAATTAATATCTCAAGACCAACCATATGACCAAAATAAATTTGTAGGTGAGGCACTACTTACTAGAGGGAAGAATGAATAATAATAACAAGAAGTGTTCAATTCAAAATTTAACTATTAAACTAAGAAATGTTAAGCAAGAGTTGGAAAAAAATTGACTCAATCAAAAATATAGTGCATAGAGGGAAGAATTTGGGATCATGTACTTGGACTCATATGATGAAGAGGAAATAGTGGATTTAATAACCCTAACACCTATCATCATTCCCCATTCTCTTCCTCAATAGGTGATAGTTCTATAAGCTATAAAACCAACAATATGCTATCAAAAGAAGCCAAAGGGGGATAGACCATAGAACCCACCCAATAACATTCACTAGAAGGTTATCCAACATAATAGGTGGATGAGGAGGAGTTAAAGTAGGACAAGGTATTAATCTTATAAGCACTGAAAGATAAGACACCTCTCATCAGTAAACCATCTGGTAAGGGTCCTTTTATTACATTACCCTTAGGTCTTTTTCCTCTGATGTCATTACCCATCATTTTTTCCATCCATACACTAATTATTTCTACATTCATTCTAGTCTGATCACTTTTTTTGGGTCTCCTTTTTATGCACCCATCTACTAATTCTCCTAGTGCCACTTCACCTAATCTAGCCTATACTGCTGCAATTTTTATTCCTTTAGTATCCAACCCATTAAATAATATATCACTCTAATTATTAATTCTTACCTAATTGGGTTCACATTTACCTTTATTAGCACTAACCTCTACAAACATAGTAGTGACAACTAAGTGAGCTCCAAGGAAGCAACTTGTCTTAATTATGCATATAATGCCATAATTCTCAATCATAAACTAGACTAAAATAATTTGGCCATTAATGACCAAGCCTTCCTACTCTTCCATATTAGGCCAAGGAGTTAGAAGATTAGGCCTCTAAGAGGCCCAATCTAAAGATCACTAAACATCCAATAGTGAGCTCATTATTCAATAAGGCTCCAACATCAGTGAAATGGGTTCAAAAGAGGAAGATAGAGGATAGCCTTAGCATAACTTTGATCATGGAGGAAAGGGAAGAGTTTTACTTCATTTAAAATAGGCATAACAAGAATAAGGGTCAATCCTTATAGATTGAGGACCTCAAGTCCTACATGGAGACCCATACTGAGGCAATCTTGGCCATACATGAGGGAATATATATGGATAAACAAGATCTTGAAGAGATATAAAATCTTAGAGAAAAAAATAGGTAATTTAACTCCATTAAGGTATTGAACATGATTTATAGAATACAACACTTAGGTTGTTTGAAATTCTACATTCAATTCATTTTTTAAGATTTAATTTGGCTCCCCATATTAATTCTATAACTAAATTATTTAAACTTCTTAGAGAGGATGATAATAAGCTAGATTTGTTAGTGTTGTAAATCCCCCAATAAGGCATTTATAAACTTAGACTTGATGACCCCTCTAAAGTCATCAAATGATTTAAATTTATATTTAATAAGAACATACGAGGCTTAGAATTGGGTATCATCCTCTACAACTCTAGTAAATAAATTATCTAAACATGAGAAGTAGGTCGACAAAATTTTGATTGAGCTAGAATTAATAATAATTTAGGAAAATAGAAGGAAGCTGGTGACTTGAGCTATATTTTATCAAATGATTTAGCAAGCTTTTAATGGATTCAAATAGAGTATACAATGCCTAAGCTTGAAGTACATCAATGCCAAATTGATCACATCCAAGAAAAGGAAAATTGACGTAAAAGTATTTTGGGTTGGCTTTAGCACCACCAAGATAAAACATGCCAAACTAATAGAACATATAGATAGGGTGGCTAGGCCACATCTTATGGACATGAATCTAATTCATGAATATCGTGCTAAGGATTATAAGCATTACTAAGAGTTGTATACTAAGAATAAAGTAGTGTAAACTTTAACTACCAATTCTAATCCATAGACTCCACCTATAGTACCAATAAAAGTAGCCACATTAGTGACACCTCATACTTCATATCTGATCATAAATTTAGCATAATTAATGAGTACATCACTAAATATAGCTCTAGTTACCACATCATCAATCACAAGCATAACTATAGTTCTAATGGCAATTTTGATAAACATTTAGAAAGAACCAATTTATCTTGAAGGCTATTTTTGTATAATTTTGCATGTATCAGTTATAAGGGAATAATTAAGTCCTAGTTGTGTCTATATTATAATTGTCTAGATCATTTTTATCAGCATGCATGTATTACATGACTATGATATCTATAATTTATTAACATGTAATTGATACTTATCTTATAGTCTATTAAGATGTAATTAAAGTGTTATAAACTTGAAGGATGAGGCAACCCCTTTCTAAAGCTCTTTATGTACATGTAGAACCCTCTTTTTAAAAGGTTAAAGTTTTGGATGAAAATATAAGAAGAAATCAATAAATTGATTTTCCTGTAATTATGTTTATTCTTTCTTCTTCCCTCTCTATGTTAATGAATTTGAATTTTTATTTGTCTATATTGATTAAATAATTCTAATGTGTACCAATGATAAAAATGAATTTGATTATTTTATTAATGATTATTAATCTTAGATGTACAATAGCTATTGAGGATTGATATATTTCATTGATTTAGACAATTAATACAAGTTAAATTGATAATCCAAGGTGTGTAGAGGTATTTTCTTTGATATAGTCTTTTAGGTGTGAGCCACAGCTACCCTAGATAACTTCTTGGTTTGAACTATAATATCTTATACAAAGGTGTACAACATTAGCTTGAAGAAGAGAAACCTTTAGTTGGGATCATTAAGTATCCTACATATATTATCCTATACTTCTAATCAAGTTTTCTTATGATATTTTAAAAGCTAAAAACATCAAACACTAGTTATTTAGATACTTGTCCACTAAAGCAATATCAAGAAACTCCTTTTCAAAGACATAGCCTTATTTTCTACCTTACCCTTCCTTCCTTTTGAGTTTATTTGAGATTTAACCATCATAGAATATTTATCCACCCATCTAACTCACCTAGTGATTTATTTGTTACTAGAATCCATGCATCCACCCAAAAACCTAGTTAAACAACCCACAAGCTCAACTTGTTATTCCACCACGTAGTTATCTTAACCACATACCTTCAACTCATGCCCCAAAGTGGAACCTAGTTACATAGAGATCAAAAAAAAATTAGAGGCAACCTCATTTAAAACTCTCTAAGGTGTGACTAAAACTCAAATCAGCATAGGATATACAAGGGAGTTTCACCACCATATAGGTTCTCTCTTAAGTACTCCATGGAATACCTAGACATAACTTTTGATGCAACAATGTTAATAGTCTCCATGCCAATTACTTAGACTTATGTGAGGTCATAGAGAACATTGATCCATTTTCATGTGAGGAAGATGTCTTAGAAAAATATAAGTAATTTGATACTAATTTCTATTCAAATGCTAAGCACTCCATTATGCAGCTACCAATTCAGAAGTCATGTCATGCATTGACTTGTTGTGAGACTTATTATTCTAAGGGAGAATGTAGAAGTAGTTATCTACACTATTTCACCAATAACATAGTCATTGCATACATCTTAGGAGATGCATTCATGAGGTATTTATGTTTGCCCATTCCATATGCTATGTTTAACATACATAGTGTGGTTACTTGGAATATAAATAATAATTTGGAACAAGTAGTAGGGAAACGGATTCTCCCAATAAATACTTTCATAGTCAAGAAAACTACCAAGAACCCTATGCACATCACCTAGTTCTATATGGGAATTTAAATTGACATGGCATTATTAAATCAATTGTTTAGACACCCATGCATTCATTTCCTCTATATAGAATGGGTGCTTGTTGGGTTTTTATTATTATTAATGTTTTTGGTGCTAAAGTGTACCTCCAAAAAGATAGTGCACTATCCTTTCATGCAATATTGTAGTCTTGCATGCTCACTCAAAGCGTGTAGCTAGAGATCAGTTCCTATGGGTTATGTTATGCAATAACATATTAGTCATATTATTAGGTTAATATTTATACTTGATTAGAAGTTACATATAAAAAGAGATACGTGACTTTGATCCTAGTATCAATACACTCAAAAACCATAATTATTTAGAGGAATGCCATGAACTTCAGAGATGTTACTAAAAAAAAGTAAATAATTACATAGACCTCATATTAAGTTTCAATCACAAGTACTTCAAAAAAGAAAACACTAAGTCTTAACCAAGCAACCCATACTCACATGTGCATAACTATCTATAAATAAAACTTGAATAATATAACTAATTAAAATACTATCAATTATATATTATGCTTCAGCAAATTAATATCCAAAATTCATCACCTCTAATGCCTACATACAAGGGTATTTATATTTGTTTATCCCTGAACAAGTAGTTACAACACTAATAACATGATTAAATGGCCAAAAAACTCTCTATGAACTAAGTCATATAAATTTTTTAACTAGTGTCTCCTAAGGATCTGAGCCTTTATACCCCCTATATACTCATTCTATGCTAGATCCTTAATACCATATGTCTATTTCCTTGTGGGCTAGTGTAAAACTCCTGATGGATAAGGTCTGGGTAACCCTTAAGAATTTATCCTTACCCATTTACCACTTTCCTTTCACTCTCCAAATATTTAACTAATGCTCTGAGTCATATAATCTTAGATCCCTCATAGTTATACCATATTTGATTAGGTACTCTCACATTGGTGCTTATGTACCCTTTTCCTTTTGTGCCTTGTTGTTTTTTTGCCATGGTGCTTATTTGCTAATATATTTTTGCACCCATAGTATTTATATTTTATTCTCCTTTTGTGTCATGCTAGTTTTGAGACAAAATACCAAAATACTTATCCAAAATTTGGGATCCAACATCACCCATACACTATGCTCTTAATCTATCCTAGACTAAGTCTCATTGGTGGTATCTACTAAAAATTTAGGCCCTACTTGCTCAATCTACTTCTTCACATTATCTTAATGTGATAATCTATTAAGAGGCTTCACAATCATTTATTCAATGGCCTCATTAGACTTATTCATCACCTCAGGTTGGTCAAATGTCTTGTTGGCCTTTTTGACCAATTCATCCAAGGACATGTTATCATCCTTCTAGACTTATTCTAATGTTGAGACTTCATCAAAAGCCTATCATTGGAGGGATGAAAAATTGGCTTTCAATTATTAATGATGTGCATTTATTTTTTCTCTAGTGTTTCCACATATTTTAATGCCTTCATACGCTTGGTGGGATCCCTTATTAAGAGTGATTAATTAGCCATTTTCTACCTCTAGGTTTCCTCTACATGGAGCTGAGCCTCCAAGACTTTATTCAGTTATGCCAATCTTTTAAAAATTCCATAGAAGATGGGGATGACTTCCCCAACTCTTTCTAGGGAGAATTTTCATACTTCAACCACCTTAGTGAATTATTCTACTAGTACTAGTGCCTCATTCCTCGACATGGGTTTCTCTTTACAAAAATTAAAATGAGATTGACTAAGGTATTTAATTTATTTATGGCATCCCCAGCTAAAGGTTTGGATCTTGGATCAAAATTGGCTTTCAAAATTTTAATGTTTTAACCTTGGCCTCTATGGCCTCCTTGATTTACTATTTTAAAATAGCCACTTCTTCTATAAGCACCTTATTGGTGGCAACCTCTTTCTCATACATACCCACCACTTGGGCATGTTTCTTTTCCACATCACATGTATCAAATTCTGACAATATATTTTGGCACATGAATTCAAGATCCATGTTTAAAAATATAGCATTGGATTAAAGAGGGGTGATATTTTGGGGATTATCCCATAATGGTTTTGGTAGTGATGGAGCATCAAGACCTAAGAGGAGGTTGTCTTGAGGAATCTCAAAGTAGCTCTCTTCATTATACATGTCCAAAAAGGATATTTATTGCCTTATATCTAGGGTTACATCTTGGGGAAAGAAGTGCATCCATAAGTATAACATCCTATCATGGATGCCTATTTGATACTAGATGTGTAAATTGGTGTATGTATCAAAGGTAGGTTCTTCAAACTTGATCAGCTCCTTCCTTTTGTTTGGGTTGCACTCTAATATCTCAACCTCTACTTCGATAGCTAATAAAGTGTTATTGATAGCCATTCCTCTCATTTGATGATATTTTCCATCACCCTCTTCTCCATATGGAACCATAATGTCTAATGGTGAGTATTCAAAGGTGGCCTCCTCTTCTCACATTAGGGAGGGTGTCTTCTCAAGATTTGAGTTTTATTCTTCTTTCTTGACTATAGGTTATCCTTGATTGGGCTCTTACTCTATAGAATTTTATGGTACATCCCATGATTATGAACATTCATATGAAGTTTTAGGAGGTGAAGGTGGAGGTGGAGGGACCTATAGAGGTGGAACTTTGGGTGGAGAAGGTTGAGGAGAAGAAGGTTTGGGATGTGAAGGTCAGGTAGGTGAAGGTCAGGGAAGAGAAGGTCTTGATGGAGAGGGTTAGGGAGGTGAAGGTATTGGTGGATAGGGGATAATTTATGGTACTTGGGTATTCTTCTACCATTTTTGAGGAACCTAATATAAGCTTGTGCAGGAATCATGCCTAGCCCACTTCTTTGTTGTCAAGGGAAGTGCTAGTGGGATCTTTTCCTATGTATGTTCTATGCCTTTTGAACACTTATGCCTAGCTCACATCATATTGAATAGATTATGTACTTATTCTCCCACTACTATTGGCTTGAACTTGATATCTATTTAGTTATTCTCCTTCTCCCTTTAGTTCTTCTTTCCTAGATAGATGTACATATTTTGGAGGGTATGAATCTTCAAAATGATTTTGTTTACCTCCAACGTAATAGGCTACACATCATATATGTGATTCATCAAGTTAATGAAGTACCAAATTGAAAAGGAATATGGTAGTTTCAACCACATGGAGAGTTCTCTAGAAGAGACCATCTTAATATGTGTTAGAGAGAAGTACTACTTCATATAATGATCTTGCTCACTAGCCAAGGTGGGCAAATATTTTAGAATGCACCATTCATTCCTGAATGCCTTCTTCATCCCATCAAACCAAGACTTCATTTTTATTTTGTATGTGGGGGTGATATGCCTTGAGCACATGAATGCCTTATAGTGCTTAGTAGGGGACTTGTTCTTGGTCAAGTGTACCCACTTCAATGCTCCTATGGTGTAGTCAAGTACATTGATCTCATCAAATACCATCAAAATAAAAAATATTCCCTATGGAAACCTATGATCAGGTATCCAATGGGTAATATCTACATCCTTAATGATCTTATGGATAAAATACATATCCCAATTATACTTTAAGCCCTCAATAACTTGGTGGGTAATGTAGAGGTGGGACATGTCTACCTATTTACACTAATCAGTGCTACCAATCTTGGTCATTATTATGTGTGATGCAACATGAAGAGTAGGATCCTATCGGTTCTTAATGTGCATGGCATCACTTAAATTTTGGCACATCAATGTTGTATCTATCATTAAAATCTCATTAGTGTCCCCCAAATCATATGCTATATCTAATATCAAACATTGTAACCTTGATACCTTACTTATCCTCTTAGGTTTGATCTTTATTCTATTCCCAATGAAGTAGAGGTAGTCCTCATGGATGCACAAGAATAAGAGCTTGATTTCCTCCATGGGTTTTTTAAATTAAGTAAAATTAAACAATTAGAACAAACCTATAGAATATAATGCATTAAATATATTGAGGTCATACACTAATTGATTCTTAGTGTTCTATCACTCAACTTGGTAGTCATTATATAATTCAACCTCATTCTCAAGTTGATTATGGTTATAATCAAAATTGTATAATTAGGTACCTTTGAGACCCATTTCTATACACATTGCACCATCTCTAAGTACTACATTTATGTATTTATTGATGGTGGGGGTAGAGATGATTATGTTTTCTTTACCTATCACACCATGCTAACTTCTTCCCTTTTCATGTGTTATGCTTGATCTTCAAGTGTTTCTTCTCTAATGAATACATATTTTCCCCTAAGTACTTCTTCTTCCTATAGTATCACCAGCAATGGATTAGTTCTTAAGGCCTTATTCTTAGGCTGCATCACTCTCTAATGAGATTGAAGGTTGAGGTATGGCTACCCAATGTTCCCAAAAGAATACATGATTGTTGTCAACTACTTCCACGTTTTAAGCTTCACTATCCTCTAATAGTGGACTTCCCCTATAACCTACAACTTTATAAGTTTTCCCTATCATGGTCATACTTCAATGTTTGTCATATGTTTTGATTACATAGCTTTGATGCTCATTTACTCATTCAGGAATCAATTTTTTTCTCTTTGCTATTGGCTCTAGTATTTATTCACTCTCAACTTTGGTATTTCTTTGTTCTCAACACTATAATCTGAAATGGAAGTAAAGGTAAAAATTAAAAATTAGATAACTTGTATTTTTATAGGATTGAGGGGGTTAACCTACATTTAATACCCCCTTTCCTTTTGTCCATCACTTCTCTTCATTAATGTGTTTTTTAACTGCCATCATTCTTCACCCATTGCTTCTCATCATAAATGCATTTAATGGATTGTCTTATCACGCCATTGGCACATTTCTCATAACATCTATTTTTTTCACATTAATGGCATTTCCCATCCCATGCCTTACTTTGAAGTGGAAGACCACTCTGTCTCATGCTTTTGTTGGAGTGGAAGATAGTTATTCTCATTTATTTCAAATTTTTAAACTTATTTGGTAGGAACACCCCATCCTAGGGCCATGTAGTTTGTGTGCCTTAAATAATTTACACACCCTAAGTAACTTTCATGCCTTAAATATATCACACACCTTAATTAACTTTCAAATCTATCCTTAATCATGAATTTATATACCTTTTACCCCACACTAAAACTATGTCATGGTCTTCCATGAAAATACAAGCACAAAACTTAAACAAAATTATATTAAAAAAAATTTATGTGCTACAAGGTAGTGATTTTATTAAAAATAGGAAATCCTAAACTAATGACATGTATCTTATTATTAAAAAAATTTGACTATTCAGAGGTAAAATATGATAAGAGCTAACCTCTATTGTGATGCCTAGGAAGGAATTGGTTGTCCAACCTTTGTAATCAATAAACACTAGTAGGGAGAATGCTATGAATAATAAAAGGACCATCCCAATGAATCTAAAGTTTCATATAATGTCACTTGAACTTGGATTCTTATATCAAGACTTTCATTCTAGGGGAAAATGTTTTATGCTTGATGTGTTGATATTACTATGTTTTCTATTTGCACTTTTCCACATCCTAACTCCAATGAGCAAGGAAAAAAGCTTCATATAGATGTAACAAAGTATCTAGGTGTTCATTCAAGGATGAATCCTCATAAAATTGTCCAACATATGCAATATGAAGAGATGGTATCAAGAAATCAACCATTAGGATTGCCTCTTTGCCATATACCAAATTAAATGGTGTGTTCTTGTTCATGCACTTAAAAGTGGTTCAGTAAGACCACATTACCACAAACACTCTATTATCCTAATTAGCTCAGCCAATATTACAAATTTTCATCAATGTTATGCCTAAGATTTTATTGAAGGCATCATCAATTCTATTAGCTTATGGATGATATAGTGTTATTTTATGATGATAAATCATGAAGTATGCAAGTAGAATATAAATAGTTTTATTTAGGAAATGGGTACCATGATCACTAATAAAACTTATTAGGCATCCAAACTGAGTTATGATATGCTCCCAAATGAAACACATAGTATTATCAATAATACAATCTTTGGTTGGTGTAGCTTCAGCCTAGTACATAAAGTAATTACTCACTATGATGATATACCATGAACCTATTCATTATCTAGCCAAAGTAATGGGGAAAAAAAAACATTAGACCACTTTTAAAATGATTCTTGAGAGAGAATTAGATGTAGAGGTATGCCACCTTAGTGATTTGGTTTTACCATACACTAAAAAATATCAAACTTCCTATCATATATCTTAGAATATTAAAAAAAAGCAGGCCACCATAATTTGGCTAGTAGAACCTTGTGCATAGTAGCCTCTCCATCATAATGTCCACTTGAAATACCTTCATTAACTTATTGAATTAGCTTAGAATGCTCATGTAAAGGTCCCCTCCTATGAGATAAAAGGTTGCAACATGAATCATGAGTTATTTATTATCTTATAAAGCTAGATAGTTGGGCATTTATCCAATAGTTATCAAGGTTACAATATCTTCCAACTCCTTAGGGACATGAATAACATAGAAGATTTGAACATTAGGAAAGTCATATTTAATAGCATGTGGTGGTTCTTGAGAATCAATTTGTTAGAGTTGATCAAGCTCATAATTGATTTCTCCATGTTTAACCATGATAGAAAATTGAATCTCTTGAAATAACACTATCTATCGATAGATTTATCCATGCAACACTAGTTTGTTTACTAGATACTTAAAGGCTTCATGATTTATATAGAATATAAAATGTGTTGCCAATGAGTATTATCAATTTTTTTTAGAGCATAAACCATTGACTGTGCTTCTCACTCGTTAGTGGTGTAATTACACTCAACTAGAGTAAGTTTCCTACTAGCAAAGTAGATTGGGTGATCAAGGTGGCCCTCACTTGGTTGTGAAAAGATTGCACCAATTTATATTCTAAATACATCAACATAGAAATGGAATGGGATTATTTATTCATGGAATTGAAGGATTAGAGTGGTAACTAGCTTTTCCTTTAAAGTCTCAAAAGCTTATTGGTAGGAGCAAGTATAGATAAAGTACTCATTATGTTGTAATAGTTCTTCCAGAGGCATGACAATCTTTGCATATCCATGGATGAATTTATGATAATAACCTATATGTCATAGAAAGGTATGGACCTTATGTTGATACTTGGGTACTAGGATGTCAAGAATAATAGATACCTTTGTTTGGTATGCCAAAATTCCATCCTTACAAATAATGTCCTATAAGAACACTAAAAGGTCTAATAAATAGGCACTTCTTTATATTTAGTGATATTTATAATACTTGATAGTGTTCAAGCATGAGCCATAGATTAGAGAAATGGTCTTTGACCAAGCCATAGATGATCTAATCATCTGAGTAGACTTGAAAAAACTTATGTATGAAATACTTAAAGTATTTAATGGCTATAATTGAAAACATAACTTGTACATTATTCAACCCAAAAGGCAAGAAAGTATATGCAAAGGATCCCCATTCAATGGAAAACTTAGTCTTAGGCTAATCCTCTTTAGTGATCTAGACCTAATATTACCCCAAATATCCATCTATGAAAGTATATATCTCACACCAAACAACACCTTCAAATATTTCTTCTATGAATGGTGTTGGGAAGGGATCAGTGATGTAAGATGCATTAAGTACCTAGTAATCAATGCAAATTATGATGCATCCATTATTTTTTATACTTATCACCATGGGACTGACCCACTCTAATTCATCAATTAGGGTGATTACTCTAGTGCACAACATACTATCGATTTCTTCCTTTACATAAACCTGTAGATTAGGTTTCATCTTATATGGCCTTTTCTTAACTATTCAAGTGCCATCAACCAATTTAATATGCATCTTAACTAGGGATGGATGAACTCCTTTCATCTCAATATAGCTTCTTGGAAATACATCTTGGTATTATTTTAACAACTCAAATATATTTGAAACTTTTGTATCAGTCCAATAGTTACCTACAATAGCTATTTTTGGTTCTTCCTCTATGTTGATGTTTTACTAAATAGTTTTAATGGGATTAGAGTAAGGTTGATTTGTGTTAGGATCAATGTCTCAAACAACTCATGTGCCATATTTTATAGGGACATCCAAGTTATTTGATAGAGGGTAAAGTGGATTGGACCCTTCACCTTCTTCTTCCTAAAACACTAGCTTCTATTTTTTGAGACGTATCTCCTCACATTGGTCTTGATCAAGGATTGGTTCTGACATTGGAACAAGTGGTGTAAATGGATCATTGAAGAGAACTAAACCTTCTTCTAAGACATTATGGATACATATGAAGTTATCTTCAATGGGACTAGGGTCACCAATAACTTCTTCACATGTGTCCTAGAAATTGAGGCACAAATCCATCCTTGGAGAGGAATAAGACAATGCCAAGTTCATGTTTTCTTTCAATAGATGCCAAATTAGAGTACCCATGTGTGATTATTTATGAACATACCATGTTCATGCCTTGGTGCATAAAGTTACATAGAATTCATGTATCCATAATTACTCTACTAAGTAAGACTCTTCATTTTTCCACATTGACGCATAGGACTCTATATGGGGTTTAGGTGCTTGTACTCCACTATAACTAATTATTCCCTTGACTCAGTTGTCATGATGGAACCAATGATGTAAAGTAGAGCATACTTTATCTCACTGGATAATTTTTTCATAATGGTTTCACCATCATCTTATAGTTTTACCATCAAAGAGGTGAATCTAGGATCGACTATGATCATTATCTGTGTGATAAAATTCTTCAAGACACTAGACAAAGTAATAAACCTCCATTTGGCCATGAAACTAAGGAGCTACATTGAGTCTTTATAAAGGTAAATCTATCATTGGTCCCCTCATGACTTTTCTAGTAATAAGGTTGATGAACCTATGGTATTTATGATACTATAATGGAACATTCTCCCAAATTCCAATGACACTACATACTCTTCTAGTGAGGTCATAATTTCCATGTGCCCAATAATTACAAGCATTACTTATAGTGTCAAAAATGTACTGAGTGTCTATCCATAAAAGGATGCCATCAAGATTAGGATCACATTACTTATCATATTTTGTAGTGACATTATAAATGTGGTTAATATCTTCTTCCATAGTAATAGATTTTACATATGGGGGTCCATGTATTTGATAGAAGGGAATAACAACACACTGATCAACATTTAAAAAAATGATGTAGCACTTTTTAAAACTTAAATATGATTTTTTTTCATAAAATAAAGGCATACCAATAGAGTTGGGAATTCATTAGCCTTTTATAATTCAAAAACTTTAAAGTATACTTTGAAAGGTACTCCAATTATATTAACCATTAGATTCCTGAGGACACCAATTGATAGAGCACAAGTTTTATTAGTCATGAACAATATGTGTAGTGAAGGTTGTAATGCTAGACTATCCATTTTACACCATGTATCATTAATGAGGACATTAATTTAGTGCCAGTGTCAACTAAGATGTCTTGAATTACCCAGCCACTGATGATAACATTCACTAGTATCTCTTTAACTTTTGGAGGGGTAGGAAGAATAGGGGTATCTTATCATCAAGCATGATTCAAATGATGATCCTTAGTCTATCAAGTTATTTGAGGTTGAACATCATTTTTTTCTTGTACCTAATTCTTAATCCAAATGATTAGTTGTGTGATAATGTATTTATCTAGCATACACTTGTAAAGCTCTTAGAAATCATTTTGCACCGCATTTTGAGGTTCTACTACCTTCTATATATCATCACATTATATTACTTATTTTTCCTTGAGAAATTAAGTTTCTCCTTGGAGTTATCTTATAAGCATCATAGTGTCATGGAGCACATACTTCTATTGTTGAGCATTAGGATACTTACTCACTTGAGGTTCTTCATTTTGTACCTTCTGAATACAATTAGAGGTAGGTTAAGATTATCCTTTACTATGCATAGTGATATTTACTTGTTGAGATGTTAGGGTCCCTAAATGCATGAAACAATATGCTTTCTAAAATTGAATCATACATGTACCTTTTTCATATCTCTCCTTAGTGATGGTAGTGTACAAGTTAGAATATTCTTCCAATCAATGGTCCTTTTAAAAAAAACACATGTAGGGTAAATTCAATAATCTCTTTGATAGTGGTTTGGGGATCCATACTTGTAACATGTTCTTGGTGGGAAACTACCACCTTCTCATCCTTGTTCTCTACCTAAAACATGATAGACACCATTATCGTGATTGTTAGACATAGTGGTTTGGCACATACTATACACGTGTGCTTCATGGATGTCACTAATCAACTAATAATCATGTGTCATGGGTATTGGTATCACATATTTTATAATATTTAATCACCTTAGAATGTGTATATCATTTAAAAATAGGACATGATCATACATCATACTCTTCATGGTAAATTTCACATGATTGCTTTAGTACAATGCAAATCTTTTTACATGGGCAGTTACTTTGGGTATGTCCTTCAAACTCATAATCGGTGCACAAAATACCATTGTGAGTGTTATACACATTGTTTTAATTAGTTTTTAAAGTTGTGATTCCATTGAATCTATTTAGGCTTCCATAAAAGGCCTAATCCTAGTGTCATTACTTCCAATAACTTTAGTGTGGAGGGTGGCTTTTAAAGCTTTGTACCAGATAGTGAAGGTATTTTGGGATAGTGTTCATAAAAAGAGAAGTAATAAACCTCCTATGAATTAATAGGCATGATAAGAAGCATTGATTTAAAATTATGTCTTTGGAAAAAGTGTTTTGAACCTTGTGTCATATTCCCATACACTTTCAATAAGTTCATGCTAATGCGATAATACTTTGTTGTTCAAATTCAAGAATGTTAAATTATTGAAGGAATGTTATTTTGAGTTGATCATAGTTAACCACAACTTATTGAGGTTCAAAATTTCTATACCATTTATACACTCTCTCTCTAAGAGTGTAGTCATGAACTATGTAGATTTTTTATTAGAATAAGTGATGCCTTGTACCGTCCAAATAAGTTCACACTTATGAATGTGTTCTACAACATTTGCTATGCCTCGATAGTTTGGTAAGTGAAGCATCATTTCATAATATAGTATTGGTAGCTAAGGTACTTACATGGGTGGTTATTAAGAACCCCCATATCCTATCCCTTGTGGTGGAAGTCCACCACTTCCTCCCATGCCATCTCCTAGTCCACCTCTAGTGACTCAAACAACAACATCAATGCCATGGGGTGTGATAGTTTTTTATTTAATCATATTTAGGCATGTACTCTATCCACTTTGAATGTCAGGTCCTCTAGGCATCCCAAGTTATGCCATGGAATTTACTTAAAGAGGGAAGAAAGTGTTAATTCCATATGAGTTATAATTGTCTCAGTTACAATATACCTTATAGGATCAGTTTTTGATTTCACACTATTTATATCCCAATTATGTGTATGTAATTCATCTATTTCAGAAGCATGAGCACACACTATGGTTAGGGAACTTGGTTGGTTAAAACTTGGTTCTTCAGTTTATGTTGTATGGCTAGTTTATCCTTCATATGATAAAAGTAGTATGGGGCATGTTTGAAATTGATGGGGTCCTCTTTTTAAGTTTATACTTCCCTATGGATCCTAACAACACTTCTTAAGTTCTCCTAATCCCTTCTTATGTTGATTACTCCTATGATCCAGTATCAAGCTTCATCATATTTCCACTTCCATAATTCCCTCTAACTAACTACCATTTCAAACCTAGAATCCTTTACCAACTCATCTCTATTTACCTCCCAAATGTGTGTCTCATGCAAGGAGGGATTTAGCATTCCATTGGCAAAGTTTCAAGCCCTTAGTCAATAAATAATCTTTTTAATTCTAATGAGATTTGTCTAATATAATGGCCATGTAGTTCTCTGAGGAAATGGAATTTGGCTTCTTTAGGATAAGAATAGGTAGTTATAGCATATTCTAGAATGTAATTGTTCAATATTACTCTCCACTAGATGTTAATAGCTCATGTCCATGGTGTTTCAAGTCATGTTAAAGCTCTTTATCATTTTAATTCCCAAGACTATCATCTCCCAAGGTTTCATGATCAACCTTGAGCATAATAAGATAGCTAGGTATGCAAATGAACCTATATTTCAACAATTAAAGTTTTGTATAAATCACTATAGATATACTATTCCACTTACTAATATGCAAAAAATCCTATTTATAGGTAAGGAATCATGAAAATATCCTCAACCCCAATGATCCATTACTCAATACTCTGAAGGGTGATACACTCAAGCATATTTCATTATCATGAAACAAGCACTACAAGTCCTAGTAATGAAACTAAAATTTTGGTTTTGTATTATTAATAATGTTTTTGATGTTAAAGTGTAGCCTCAATAAGCTAGTGTATTGTCCCTTCATGTAAGACTATGGTCTTGCATGCTCAACTGAAGCACATAGCTATAGACCAGTTCCCATGGGTTATGTTGTGTACTATCATATCAGTCATATTATTTAGGTTAAGATTTATACTTGATTATTAGTTACATATAAAAGGAGATACACAAATTTGATCCTAGTATCACTATGCTCAACAACCATAATTATGTAGAGGAATGACATGAGGTTTAGAGATGCTACTCAAAAAAGTAAAGAATTGCATAGACCTCATATTAAGCTTCAATCACAATTACTTCAACAAATAAAACACTAAATATTAACTAATCCACCCATACTCACATGTGCATAACTATCAATAGCTGCAACTTGAACAACAGAACTAATTAAAATATTTCTACTTTTATATTATGTTTTAGTAGATTAATATAAAAAAATTGTCACCTCTAATGCTTATATATAGTTATTTATACTTGTTTATCACTGACTATGTAGTTATAACACTAATGACATGATTAAATTACCAATGAACTCTTATAATCTGAGAGTTATGGTGGTCTATTAACTAGTGTCTCTTAAGGACCTGGGCCTTTGTGCCCCTTATATACTCATTCTATGTTATATCTTTGATATCATGTGTCTATCTCTTTATAGGCTGGTGCAAAAATCTTGATGGATAAGGTCTAGATGACCCTTGATAATCTTTCCTTGACCATCTCATGTTTTCATTGTGTTACTCAAGTCTTTCACTATTAATCTAAGTCCTATGTTATTGGGTCCATTATAGTTATACCATCTTTGACTGGGTCCTCTCATGTTGGTGCTTCCATGCCCTTATCCTTCCATTCCTTTTTGGTTTCTCACCATGGTGATTCTACACCAATCTAGTTCTGTACTATAGTCTTTTTGTGTTACGTTCCTTCCACACCGTACCAATTATGTGCCAAAATACCAAAATACTTAGCCAAAATTTAGGGTCCAATAGTACCCTATTAAACCTGATCATCACTTCAAAGTTCACCTATGCATCAGGGGAGGTTTTCAATGCCCACCTACATGAACAAATTTTATACAAGGACAAGAGGACCTAAGGGGGAAACTTCTAAATGATGACATATATTCTAGATGAAGTCATGGGAACTATTTATAGACATAATTATGCTTTATGGTATCCCAACCTTGACTACATCAATAGTATAATATGTGACTTATATTCCTTTTTTCACATCTAAACATACATGAGGAACATTTCTATAATTATAGAGGACCTATATCCTCAAATTTGGATGGTAATTCATGGCCCAACCTCTAGCCAGTATTTTAAAGAGTGTCACCAATACACTCATGTCCTTGAGTGATTATGGGATATACCCAAATTATATAGTTATCATGGTTATAGGACATAGGGTATACCCCCTTTATCTCCCAAAATTTATCCTAGACAAAGTTTTTGAGCAAGAGATTGTTTTCCAAATATGTAATGGTATAGATGCAAACTTGACAAAGAGTAATAAAATCACATTCCACAATTCCCATATCACTATTGGGATAATGTAGTATATATATAGAAGACATTTAATAGAGGTTGGGAATGCAATGAGGGATTATTTATTGGCTACTCTACCCCATAGGGATTGGTACCCCCATGGGAGAGTACAACAAAAGATTCATAATCTCAAAATCCTATAGAAGCATGAACCTTTCGACCATGAATTTTTGTTCCTTAATTTTAAAATATGATGAAGTAAAGGAAAGGCTTGAGATTGCTAAATTAAATGAATATTTTTTGAGTAATACAAGTAAATCCCTCCTTTATAATATACAAAACTAATTTTAGGATCCCACCACTAGGGGGATGGAGATACTCTTACCTCTAGAGTGGTAGACCTTTCTAATAAATAGTAGACCAAATTTAATACCCCCAAAAAACACCTATTATGATGAAATATCAAAAATATCAAGAGAATATACTAGGTTAGACATTATTTACTACTCAGTAAGAGGAATGACATACTCTTATAGTTCAAACAGCTACTATTAAATTGAAGAAGGTCAAATAGGAATAATAAGAAAAGCTAATGTAGGAGAAGGAAAACACTATTGGGGAAGAAGTGGAGATCATATACCTAGACTCCTTCGATGATGAAGACATGACACTTGCAATGGTGGATTCACCAACAATAACATCTAATATGACTCTTCCCTCTCTTACCCAACATGTGACTGCTCCTCAAGATGAGAGGAAAACACTATTTTATCAAGGAAAACCTAGGACATAGAGACCATAGACTCCATCCATTTAGGTATCTAGTAGAGAGGCAAAACCTTTGGTTGAAAGTGATTCAATTCATGAAGTGGATGAAGAGGAGATAAAACAAGCTAAAATACTGAGCTTGTAAGGATTAAAATCAAAGGTACCCCTTAGTGGTGAAAATATAAAAAGGGTGATCTATTCATTTCTCCCCTAGACCTTTCTCCTCTTATGTCATTACAATTATTTTTATATGCCATTTTTAAATTTTTTCTACTTTTACACATATGTCAACATTACCTACTATGCCTATTTTCATTATGGAAACCACTACTATAACATTTGATCCTTAAAAATCCACCTTTATTCCTTCAATCTCCACCTCTACTTCCACAACTACAATCCAACCCATCACCCAAGTGGAAAACTCCTATACTCAATTGGGTTCACCACTACCATCATCAAGACAAGTTTAGACCATAACAGTGGTGACAATAAAGAGAGCCTCGAAGAAGAAACCTATCTATGTTATGTATCTCATGCCACACTTAGGAAACATAGACTAGTCCAAGATAAATTTTCCCTTAATTCCTAAACCATACACTGAGCCTAAACCTAATCCTAAAGAGGATACACAAATAGAAGCCCAACCATTAGATCTATCAAAGCTAACTCTTCTAAATTAGGCCAAGGAGTTAAGAGTGTTAGCTTCTAAGAGGCCCAATTTGAATATCACCAAGTTGTCCATTATGATATTTCTCTTTGACAAAGCAAAATCCTTAGTGAAAAGGGTAAGGAAGAAGAAGATAGAAGATAACAATGATAAAGGGATAATTTTGGAAGAAAGAGAAGAGATTTATTCTCTTTTGAAAAAGGTAGGATAGAAAGAAAGGTCAGTCCCCCTACATCAAGGACCTTAATTCTTACATAGAGACCCACTCTAAATTAGTGTTGGCCATATATGAGGTAATAGAGGTGGCCATAAAATAATTAAAATAATAATTGGAGACTCTTAGAGAGTAGTAACACGTAATCCACATTCCCTCCAACATAGAGCAAGATGTACTGAGTGTGGCATTAAGATTGTACAAAATTTTGGATACCATTCATTCTTTGAGAGTCTAATTATCTCCACATGTAACTAAAATAATAATATTGTTTAAATTTCTCAAATAAGATGATAACAAATTGAATTTTTTGGTGTTGTATACTCCTAATAAGACATTCAATCATTTAAATTTGTTAACCCCTTTAGAGGTAGCCAATGCATAAAATATAGTTATTATAAGGACTTAGGAGGCCCAATATTGGGTGAGTTCTACCAATGATTTAGTTACATTGAATAATAAAATCATGCAGTACAAATTTTGGATGAGCTATAATTGATAGGAGCACAAGATAACAATAGGAAACTAGTAGCCAGGGCTATTTTTGATCAAATTATATAAAAAGATTTGAATTGTTTTAAGAAAAGTTTATAAGGGTTGATTCTAGAGGATATTGAAGTGAATCTCAATACAATGAGGAATAAGGAAATTGAAGTGGAGGTCTTTCAAGTGGGATTTTGAGATACCAAGATAGAGCATGTGAGGCTAGTAGAATTGATAGATAGGGTAACCAAACATCTTCTCCTTGATATGATCTTAATTCAAGTGTAACATGCCAAAGGATATAAACATTTTCAAGAGTTCGATGTGAAAAATAAAGTAGATTTAGCACCACCTAATAGTACTTTAGCTCATGCTCCACTTAATGTGTCAAATACAACACTACAATCAACTTTAGTTCCTCTTAGCTTAGTAAGTGCATCATCTATACCTCTCAACTCAACTCTAGTTATAACTCTAGTTCAAGCTACCAATTCTTGTTTGTCCACATATCTAGTCACTATGTCTATAGTAATAATACTTTCAACTCTAGTCATCATCTCAACTCTAGTACAACTACAATTCTATCAACAATAGTGAAAAGTGTCAAGAAAGAGCCAAGTTAGCCTTATTCAAAGGTTATTTTTATATGATTCTACACGTAATGATTATAATTGAATAGCTAAGTATTGTTATGTCCATATTGTAATTAAAAAAATAATTTGACCAACATGCACACATTATATATCTGATGTAATATATAATTCATACCATGTAGTTTTGTATTAAACTATAACTTATGATCTAGTTATTTTGATGTAATCTAAGTTTTATATACTTGGAAGATGAGATGATCCATTCACCAATTCCTTTAAATACATGTAAATCCCTTTTTCAAAGGGTTAACATTTTTGATCAATATATAGGAAGAGATAAAGATATTGATTATCGTGTAACTATGTTTTCTCTTTCTTATTCCTTTTCTATGTTAATGAAATTTAAGTTTATTTGTCTATATCAATTCAATAATTATGAAGTCTGCTAATGTTATGAATGAATAATTATCTTAAATGTTCAACAATAATTTAGGGTTGGTAAATTTCATTGGTATAAGCAATTATTATATGTTTAATTGATAATCCAAGGTGTGTATAAGTTTTTCCATTTGTATAGTGATATAGGTGCGAGTTATGGATACTCTAGACAAATTTTTTGCCCTTAAATGTAACCTCTTAAATAAGGGTGTGAAACAAAAACCCTAAGTAGATTAACCGTTAGTTGAGACTATAAATATTCCTATACTTGTTTTCCTATACTACTAACCATACTTGCTTATGATTATGCAATAGCTGCAAGCAAAAAACACTAGTCTTAGAAATACTTATCCACAAAATAAATAGTCTTAGAAGTGACCTTTCAAGAACATAGATCCTTACTTTATATGCCTTACCTTCCTTTCATTTTCTAAGTTTTAATTGAGATCTACCCACCATAGAATAATTATTCACCCATCCAACTCACTTAGTGATTACTTTCTATTAAATTCCACACATCCATCCACAAACTTGGTTAAACAATCCATAAGATTAACTTGTTATTCTATCACCTGGCTATTTTAATAGCATACCTAAAACTCATGCCATAAATTAGAACCTCATTCCATATATATCCTAAAACATTGTAGGATACCTTTTTTAACCTTTTGTGGTGTACATACAACCCACATCAATAGGATCCTTAGTCTCAAATTTATTTGACATGAGCTCATGATCAAAAACTTAGAAGTTATATTTGATAAATATTTCAATAGCATAGAAATAACACAGTAATAATGAATTCTCTGAGAAGAGATGTAGTATTACTCAATATCAAAATACAAATATATGCTTATCTCTGGGAAGAGATGTTTGTCTTCACATTTCAGGTTACCTCTTAATTTATACACATTTTGAAATCATGGGGAGGATGTGTAAGGTCACCAATGTCAAGGGAGATTAAGTGGTTTGACTTCTAAGATTTAAAATAATACAAAATTTGAGGAATTATTATTTTTAGAAACTTACTATTTTTAGACTACACTACTAAAATTAAAATTTGGGGCACTTCCATTGGGTTCTTGAATGTAAAACTTCATCAAGTGAAGATAATTCCATCTCATGACATTCTCCTCATTCTTAGTTTTCCAACAGTTCAAACGGTGAGTCAATTGGAGCTACAGTGCAAAAGTTATGGCTCCCAAAAGTTTTGTCATCAATTGGGGTGAAACTGTCACCCGAATTATCACCTAAATTGTTGCCCAGATCATTCATCCATCCTTAAAAATCAATGGTCCCCATTGTGTCAATGTTCCCCATCAGGTGTGGTAGTTTTTTCTTAATTTTATTCTCTATGAGCCACTCACCTTGGTGGCTAAGCTGGCCCCTTTTGATCACCAGATAAAGCGGAATAGAGCGTCCTCTTCTTGTCTTCATCTAGGTATCCACAATCTGGTCCTCTTCCATTGGAGAAAAAATTTTTGGATCAAGCTCATCAATGTCTAATTGTTATACTACAACTAATGTGTCCAATAGAGGTGGGTGATATGGTTTGAGGAGCTTCACATTGAATATTGGATGCAGACCAACATAGTCTAGTAGGTTCAACTCAAAAGCATTTTCTCCAACTCTTTTGGTGATGGTGTAGGGACCATATCACAGAGGTCAAATCTTTCTATGTGGGCCTATAAGTCATTCCTTCTGAAGCCACAACCAAACCTTGTCACCCATAGAAAAATGGTGTGCGATCTTATGTTTGTCATGGCATTGCTTATACTTCTGATTCATCTTCTCTAGGATGTCACGAACTTATTGTTGGATGTGTTGCATTTTTTCAATAAAAATTGTTGCTTTTGTTGCCTTAGATCTTCCATGAGGTGTGTATTCCATGGTGGAAAATGGAATAGCTATATTAATTGATGCCATGTGTTAGAACCCAAAACATACTTAGAATGGACTGTGCTTGGTCAAGCTATGCAACACCCGATTATATCCATGTTGTATGAAAATAAGTCCCTCATCCCATGTACATGGATGTTTAGAGTGATACATCCAAATCATGTGAACAATCAAGTGGTTTACCACCTCTATCTGAGCATCAGTCTATGGATGGAAGGCTATGTATTTCATCAGCTTAGTATCCATCATCTTCCATAGAGTGGACAAGAAGATGCTCAGGAACCTGCTATCTCGATCTGAGACAATGGAGTTGGGGAGACCAAAATGAAGCCATACATGACTAAAATATAGTTGAGTAGCTTCCTTAATAGATATATTTTTCTTACAAGAAATCATGATTGCCATTTTTGAAAAATGATCAACTACCACAAAAATATAGTCCTTACCATGTTTTGAAGTGGGCAAACCTGAGAGAAAATCCATTGAGATGGATTCCCAAGGCCTGGTTGGTTCTGGAAATGGCATGTATAACCCTTGATTCTTAATTTTTGGCTTGGCTATCACACATGGGGTGAAATATTTGAGATATCTTTCCACATCCTTTTGCATATGGGGCCAGTAGAAATGTTTTTGAAGAACTGCCAATGTCTTTTCAATACCAAAGTGTCCAGTTGTCCTACTGAAGTGTGCTTCCCATGTCATCTTTTGTTTCTCTATAACTAAAACATAGATGTTTCCCATATGATAGAGGATATTATCTTGAAAATATAAATCACAAACATGTTTACCTTTTTGAAGTGCTTGATATGTATCAGCAAAGGTAGGATTTGCTTCATACAGAGCACCCCAAGTGATAGTCTCATGTCCACATAGGTCAAGAACTATTGTGAGTGCAATAATTGGTGGGCAGCTCAAACAATCTATAGTTATATTTGAGCTCACCTTTTTATGTTTGATTATCAAGTGGAATTGCTAAAGATATGTGGCCCACTTTTTGTGCCTCTCATTTTATAGTTTGTTTTACATCTAGATGAATTCCAATGGTCTATGGTCAGTGTGGATGACCGTCTCTTTCCCCAAGATGTAGTGTTTCCCTTATTTATAGGCTTGCACAATGGCATAGAGCTCCTTATCATATGTTGGATATTTCTTGACTCAGTGAAAGTTTCACTGTGATATGCAACAAGATGGCCATGTTGCATGATGACAACTCCCATGGCATATTCAGACACATCTGTCATCAACTCAAAAGGTTGATGCAAATCTAGCAAGGTAAGAATAAGGGTTGAGCAGAGTCTATTCTTCAAATTCTCAAATGCCATTTTTTGTATTTCACCCAACTAAAATATAGCTTTAGCTCTTGCTTTAGTCACTTGGGCTAGTGACCAAACAACATGTGAAAATCCAAGAACAAACTTGTGGTAGAAATTTGCAAGACCCAAAAAGCTGCGAAGCTATGTGAGGGTTCTTGGTGTGGGCCATTCTTGAATAACCCAACTCTTTTCTAGATCAACATGGAACCCTTCCTCATTCACAATGTACCTGAGGTACTAAATTATTGTCATCCCAAATGTGCATTTGTCAAGATTTGCATACAACTTGTGCTCCTGAAGAGTTTGAAGCACCTTACAAACATGTTGAAAATGTTCTTCCCATGTTCTGCTATAGATGAGTATGTCATCTAAGTAGACAACAATGAATTAGTTGGTGAAGGGTCATAAGATGTCATCCATCATCCTCATGAAGGTTTTAGGTGCGTTAGTTAAGACAAAAGTCATAACTAACCATTCAAAGAGCCCCTCCTTAGATTTGAATGCAGTCTTCCAAACATCATTGGGATTGATGGGAATTTGGTGATAACCAAATTTGAGATCAATTTTGGTGAATAACTTTGCACCACAGAGCTAGTCCATCAAGTCATCAATCCTAGGGAGAGGGTAGCGATTCTTTATAGAGATTTTATTCAGGGCTCGATAGTCAATGCAAAGCCTCCATGTTCCATCTTTCTTTAGTGTTAAGATAATTGGGCTACCATAAGGTGAAGAGCTTGGCCTGATGTGACCCTTTTGGATCCATTCTTGAATCTATCTTTTTATCTCATCATTATCTGAAACTGATCTGTGATACACAATACTATTAGGCAAAGTTGATCCTGGGATCAAATTGATAGAATGTTTTACATGGAAATGTAGTGGAACTCCTGTGGGTGACTTGAATAAGTCATCATATTCTCATGTGATTTGTCTTATCTACTTTTGTTGTTGTGTTGATTATGTATTCAGGACTACAACATTGGCCTTCTTGGATTTTTGTGGTTTGACCACCATGAGAACAAATTGCTTTGTCTTCTCCACCAATCTCTTGCATTACTTAGCATTGATTAGGGAGATAGATGTGGGAAGTGGTACCTCTAGTACCCTATATCACCATGTTCTAAGAGTGAATGTGATCCTTCAAGTTTGTGATTCATAGATGCTATGTCAATCATACATGAATAACTGACCAAGGAGTACATCACAAACATCTAGATTGACCATATCACATAAGACTTCATCTTGGGATGGTTTTATAGCATATGAAAGAAGACACTGATGGGTGACACGAAGGTCTCTCCTTAGGCTCAACCATCTAATACTATAGGGCTTTGGATGAGGCTTCATGGATAGATTAAGACTTTTCACAACTTTAATAGAGATTAAATTCTTTTGAATCCCACTATCAAGAATGAAATGCATAGGCTTACCTTTTACCCATAATTTGGAGTGAAACAATCATTCCTTGTCATCTAGTTTTTCCTCATGGGTCTATGATGAAGTGATGATGGTGTCAATCTTAGTATCTATAATTTATTCTTGATCCTCTTCAACTGTGGGTTGTGTATGAGGTAGAGTACTAAATGTCAAGTATTGTGACTTAGAAAGTAGTGACTTGATGGCTCGACATTTTTCTTTAGAGTGAGTTCCAATTTTGTGGTAATCGCACCATTTTCCAACCTTCCCCTTCTAGGATTTTGTATCCTAAAACTCCTTCTACTTCCTATTTGGCCTCGTGTTTGACCTTCCTTGTCATTTTTCCATTTTGAGGGTTGACTCTTTGTATTCTTTCTACCATGCTTCTATTCAATCTTCACTACAAATTTGTATGCCTCACTAAGGGTTTCCAAATTAAAGAGTTTCATTTCCCCTCATATGTACCATTATAGTCCACCATGATATTTGAGTCTTATGTTACTCACTTTCTTGAATGCCCAATTTTGCAGACAAAGAATGAAAAGTGTCTATGTAATCTTAAACAGATTGGTCCTTACCTTGGTGAAGTTGTTACCACTATATGTATAGATCATCATATGCTTTGATGGGATAGTATTCTTATTTCACCACTTCCATAAAATCATCCTAGGTGGGTTTCACCTCAAGGCCAATGTCATCTTTATTGAACCTCTTTTTATACACTTTTGACCAGTTTTTCATGGGCAATGATGATTTCAAAAGAGCAAAAGTAATCTTTTCTCCATCAGTGAACTTATTTATAGAGAAGTAGGAAGATAGTTAATCCAACAAATTTTATACTACATTAGCATTGATTTTGCCTTCAAATGTAGGAATATCAAAATTTACCTTAACCTTGAAGGGTGTTGGGGCACTGAAAGGACATTCCCTGGATGAGGAGATAAGAAGTGTAGCCATAGAGCTAGGATTTCCCATTGAAAGTGTTTGAAGAATTTGGGAAAATTATTGTATCATCTTTGCTTATTTCCATTGGAGGGCTTCATTCACCATTTCCTTGAAAAGAATAGATGTCTTAGTGTCATCTGCCATTTGAAGTCATTTGGAGTGAATAGGTGAAAATTTTGGAAGATCTATTATTTCCCACCCAAGCTTCTTGTAGTCTGACCTCATCCTACACTCTCAAGACAAAACACTCTAATACCACTAATCCAAAACTTATAAGTTCTAGTTGATAAATATTTCAATAGCATAGAAATAACATGTAATAATGAATTCTCTGAGAAGAGATGTAGTATTACTCAAGATCACAATACAAATATATGCTTATCTCTGGGAAGAGATGTATGTCTTCACATTTTAGGTTACCTATTCATTTATACATATTTTGAAAGCATGGGGAGGATGTGGAAGGTCACCGATCTTGAGGGAGATTAATTGGTTTGACTTCCAAGATTTAAAATAATTTGAGGAATTACTATTTTTAAAAACTTACTATTTTTAGACTATACTACTAAAATTAAAATTTAGGGAAATTCCATTGGCTTTTTAGGGGTCAAACTTAATCAAGCAGAGATAATGCCATCTCATAATGTTCTCCTCATTCTTAGTTTTCCAATGGTTTAAATGGTGAGTTAATTGGAGCTACAGTGCAAAAGTTATGGCTCCTGAAAGTTTCATCATCAATTGGGGTGGAACTGTCACCCAAATTCTCACCTAAATTATTGCTCGAATCATTCCTCCCTCCTTGAAAATAAAAGGTACTCATTGCATCAATGTTCCCCATTAGGTTTGGTAGTTGTGTCTTAATTTTTTTCTCTATGAGCCACTCACCTTGGTGGCTAAGCTGGACCCTTTTGACCACCTGTTAAAGTAGAATAGAGCATCCTCTTGTTGTCTTCATCTAGGTATCCACAATCTGATCCTCTTCCACTAGAGAAAAACTCTATGGATCAAGCTCATCAATTTCTAGTTGTTCTACTACAACTAAAGTGTCTAATAGAGGTGGGTGATATGGTTTACAGAGCTCCACATTGAATATTGGATGCAGACCAAGGTAGGCTAGTAGGTTTAACTCAAAAGCATTTTCTCCAAATCTTCTAGTGATGGTGTAGGGACCATATTGTAGAGGCCAAATATTTCTATGTGGGTCTACAAGTCATTCCTTCTAAATCCACAACCAAAACTTGTCACCCATAGTAAAATGGTGTTCAATCTTATGTTTGTCATGGCATTACATATACTTCTGATTCATCTTCTCCAAGATGTCATGAACTTGTTGCTAGATGTGTTTCATTTGTTTAATAAGCTTTGTTGCTTTTATTGCCTCAGATATTCCATGAGGTGTGTATTCCATGGTGGAAAATGGAATAGCTATATCAATTGGTGCCATGGGTTGGAACCCAAAACATACTTGGAATGGACTATGCTTGGTCAAGTTGTGCAATGCCTGATTATATCCATGTTGTATGAAAATAAGTCCCTCATCCCATGTGCATGGATGTTTAGAAAGATACATCAAAATCATGTGAAAAAGCAAGTGGTTTACCACCTTTGTCTGACCATTATTCTATGGATGGAAGGCTGTGGACTTCATCAGCTTAGTATCCATCATCTTGCATTGAGTGGACTAGAAGATGCTTAGGAACCTACTATCGCGATTTGAGATAATGGACTTGGGGAGACCAAAATGGAGCCATACATGACTAAAATATAGTTGAGTATTTTCCTCAATAGATATATTTTTCTTACAATAAATCATGATAGCCATTTTTGAAAAATGATCAACTACCACAAAATACAGTCCTTACCATGTTTTGAAGTGGGCAAACCTAAGAGAAAATCCATTGAGATGGATTCCCAAGCCCTGGTTGGTTCTAGCAATGGTGTGTACAATCCTTGCTTCTTATTTGTTGGCTTGGCTATCACACATGGGTTGCAAGATTTGAGATATATTTCCACATCCTTTCACATATGGGGCTAGTAGAAGTGTTTTTGAAGAACTACCAATGTCTTTTTGTTACCAAAGTGTCCAGCTATTCTACTAAAGTGTGCTTCCCATATCATCTTTTGTTTCTCTACAACTAGAACAAAGATGTACCCCATATGATAGAGGACATTATCTTGCAAATATAAATTAGAAACATGTTTACCTTTTCAAAGTGCTTGATATGTATCATCAAAGGTAGGATCTACTTCATATAGAGCACCCCAAGTGGCAGTCTCATGTCTACGTATGTCAAGAACTATTGTGAGTGTAGTAATTGGTTAGTGGCTTAGACAATCTATAGCTGTATTTGAGCTCCCCTTTTTGTGTTTGATTATCAGGTGGAATTGCTAAAGATATGTGGCCCACTTTTGGTGCCACTCATTTCATAGTTTGCTTTGCATTTGGATGAATTCCAATGGTATGTGGTTAGTGTGGATGACCGTCTCTTTGCCTAAGATGTTGGCTTCCATTGATGGATATTTTTTGACTATATCAGTGAAAGTTTCATTGTGATATGTAATAGGATGGCCATGTTTTATGATGATAGATCCCATGGCATATTCAAATGCATCTGTCATCAACTCAAAAGGTTGATGTGAATCTAGCAAGGCAAGAATAGGGGCTGAGCAGAGTCTATTCTTCAAATTCTCAAATTTCCTTTATTTTATTTCACCCCACTAAAATCTAGATTTAACTCCTAGTTTAGTCACTTGGGTTAGTGACCAAGAAACATGTGAAAATCCAAGAACAAACCTATGGTATAAATTTTCAAGACCCAAAAATTTGTGAAGCTCTGTGAGGGTTCTTGGTGTGGGCCATTATTGAATAACCTAAATATTTTCTTGATCAACATGGACCCATTCCTCATTCACAAAGTACCTGAGGTAGTAAATTATTGTCATCTTGAATGTGCATTTGTCAAGATTTGCATACAACTTATGCTCCCAAAGAGTTTGAAGCATCTTACGAACATGTTGCAAATGTTCTTCCCATGTTCTACTATAGATGAGTATGTCATCTAAGTAGACAACCATGAATGAGTTGGTGAAGGGTCATAGGATGTCATCCATCATCCTCATGAATGTTACAGGTGTGTTAGTTAAGCCAAAAGGTATAACCAACCATTTAAAGAGCCCCTCCTTAGATTTGAATGTAGTCTTCTAGACATCAGTGGGATCGATGGGAATTTAGTGATAACTAGATTTGAGATCAATTTTGGTGAAGAAATTTGCACCATGGAGCTGGTTTAGTAGGTCATCAATCCTAGGGAGAGGGTAGCAATTCTTCATAGAGATTTTATTCAAGGCTCGATAGTCAATGAAAAGCCTCCATATTCTATCTTTCTTCGGTGACAAGACAATTAGGCTACCACAAGGTGAAGAGTTTGGCCTGATGTGACCCTTTTGGATCAATTCTTGAATCTATCTTTTTATCTCATCATTATCCAAAATTGATCTGTGATACATAGGACTGTTAGGCAAAGGTGATCCCAAGATCAAATTGATAGAATGTTTTACCTAGAAATGTAGTGGAACTCATGTGGGTGACTTGAATAAGTCATCAAATTCTCTTGTGATTCATCCTATCTACTTTTATTGTTGTGTTGATTTTGTAGTCAGGATTGTAACATCGGCCTTCTTGGATTTTTGTGGTTTGACCACCATCAGAACAAATTGCTTTGTCTTCTCCACCAATCTCTTAGATTGCTTAACACTGATTAGGGAGATAGATGTGGGAGGTGGTAACTTTGGTACCCTATAGTGTTGTGTTTCAAGAGTGAGGGTGATCCCTCGGGTTCATGATTCATTGATGCCATATTGCTCATACATGAATGGTTGACCAAGGAGTACATCATAAACATCTAGATTGACCATATCACACAAGACTTCATCTTGGAATGGTATTATAGCTTATGAAATAAGACACTGATGGGTGACACAGAGGTCTCTCCCTAGGCTCAACCATCCAATACTATAGGGCTTTAGATGAGGCTTCATGGATAGATTTAGACTTTTCACAACTTTAGCAAAAATTAAATTATTTTGACTCTCACTATCAAGAATGAAATGCAGAGGCTTACCTTTTACCCATAATTTGGAGTGAAACAATCTTCCTTGTCATCAGTCTTTCCTCATGGGTCTGTGATGAAGCAATGATGGTTTTAGTCTCAGCATCTATAATTTCTTCTTCATCCTCTTCGACTATGGGTTGTGTATGAGGTAGAGTAGTAGATGTCGAGTATTGTGACTCAGAAAATAGTGACTTGATGGCTCAACATTCTTCTTTGGAGTGAGTTCTAGTTTTGTGGTAATCACACCATTTTCTAGCCTTCCCCTTCTGGGATTTCTTATATTGAAACTCCTTCTACTTCCTATTTTGGCCTCATGTTTGACCTTCCTTATCAATTTTCCATTTTGAGGGTTGACTTCATATTCTTTTTTCCATGCTTCTATTCAATCTACACTACAAATTTGTATGCCTCACCAAGGTTTTCCAAATTGAAGAGTTCCATTTCCCCCTGTATGTAACATTATAGTCCACCATGATATTAAAGAGTCTTATGTTTCTCACTTTCTTGAATGCCCAATCTTGTAGACAAAGAATGAAAAGTGTCTGTGTAATCTTGAATAGACTGGTCCTTACCTTAGTAAAGTTGTTGCCACTGTATGTATAGATCATTATATGCTCTGATGGGATAGTATTCTTCTTTCACTGCTTCCACAAAATCATCCAAGGTAGGTTCCACCTCAAGGCCAATGTCATCTATACAAAACCTCTTTTTGTACACTTCCCACTAGTTTTTCATGGGCAATGATGATTTCAAAAGAGTAAAAGTAATCTTTTCTCCATCAGTGAACTTATTTATAGAGAAGCAGGAAGATAGTTAATCCAACTAATTTTCTACTACATCAGCACTGATTTTGCCTTAAAATGTAGGAATATCAAAATATACCTAAACTTTGAAGGGTGTTGGGGTACTAAAAGGATGTTCCCTAGATGAGGAGCCAAGAAGTGTAGCCACAGAACCAGGATTTCCCATCAGAAGTGTTTGAAGAATTTGGGAAAATTATTGCATCATTTGTGCTTGTTTCCATTGGAGGGATTCATTCACCATTTCCTTGAAAGGAATAGATGTCTCAATGTCATCTACCATTTGAAGTCATTTGGAGCGAATAGGTGGAAAATTTGGAAGCTTTGTTGTTTCCCACCCAAGCTTCTTATAGTTTGACCTTATCCTCGAGATCACACACTCTCAAGACAAACCAATCTGATACCACTGATCCAAAACATAGAAGTTTTAGTTGATAAATATTTCAATAGCATAGAAATAACATAGTAACAATGTATTCTCTGAGAAGAGATGTAGTATTACTCAAGATCACAATACAAATATATGTTTATCTCTGGGAAGAGATGTTTGTCTTCACATTTTAGGTTACCGCTTCATTTATACACATTTTTGAAGCATGGGGAGGATGTGTAAGGTCACCAATATTGAGGGAGATTAAGTGGTTTGACTTCCCAGATTTAAAATAGTACAAAATTTGAGGAATTACTATTTTTAGACTGCACTACAAAAATTGAAATTTGGGGCACTTCCATTGGGTTTTAGGGGGTCAAACTTCATCAAGAAAAGCTAATTCCATCTCACGATGTTCACCTCATTCTTAGTTTTCCAAAAATTCAAATGGTGAGTCAATTGGAGCTATGGTGCAAAAGTTATGGCTCTTGGAAGTTCTGTCATCAATTGGGGTGGAACTGTCACCCGAATTGTCGCCTAAATTGTTGCCCGGATCAACTCGACCCATATTTTAAATGGGATTTGTGAAATCATTGTATTATTTTGAATATCCTTGATTAATGTAATGTCAATTATTATAAAGTTTAAATTTATAATAATTAAATAATTCAAGGAAATGTATTGATTATAATGTTTGATACCTTAATTAGGTCAAAATAACATTAAATATATTATTGATTAAAGTCTGATTATGTTTTGAGAAATAACGGATAAAGAGTTTAGTGCATTGAACTTAACTCAATTAAAATTATGGAGGTTAGATAAAATCAAGGAAGAGATAATGAGAAGAATTAGGAGTTAGGTTGCATGTTGCATAAACCCATATACCACAAAAAATATGTCATTTAGTTTTTTGGCATCCACGATGCCCATTATGATGGTTGATTTATAGAAGCATATTTATTATATTTTAAAAATGGGGTTTTAGAAGGATTTCAAACACATGGAGGTAGAATAAAAATAATAAATCAAATCATTTAAAGACAAGAGAAGAATAAAATAAGAATAAGAATGATTGTGATCTTCAAATCTGGTGCTTTTGTTAAAACTAATTGAGTTTATTATCCATTATTCATCTTATTTTGTTCTTATACCATTTATAAGGTATGTTAAAAATAAAATGATAAATTTAAAAGGGTATTTTTCAAGAAAACCTAGAATGGAAGTCCTAAAACACCCTAGGGTTTTACATGACCCTTATTCTCCCTTGTTTTTCTCTTAATCAATCCCTTATATTTTTGGTTGTGTTATTGTCTCACTTTCCTTGATGATGTAGGAAAAGTTCTAGGTAAATTTGAAAAAAATATTTATTTCCTTTTAAAACCCTAGTATTTAAAAGTAAAGCTTATCATCCCCTTACCCATTGATGGTGTTACAGGTTAATGATTAATTATTGTGACCGTTGGATGGTCCTCACAATATATGGCATGTAAGTGAAACCCTAGTTTGTGTCACTATTATCATTTTTTATGTATATAGGTGATGATTGTTTGGTGTTGTAAAACTTGATATTACTGGTGGAACCAAGATCTTATGTCATAATACTCTTTTATAATTTTATATCTCTAATCTCATATTTCAATAATTATTTCAATCTCATGGTCAATGGAGGGAGTGGTAAGGGACACCAATGATCACACCCATCTTACTCTCTATTTTTCTTTGATGATTGAAAAATGGATTCCTAATGTATTACTAATGTAATTAAAGGATTTATTAACATTTAATATTTTGATTCAATTTACACAATTATTGTAAGGAGGATACCAATGACCTTAAGAGGTAACATGACATTGTTACTTACCTTATAGATTCTTGCATGAAATTATCATTGTTAGTATTTAGTTCTAATTTGTTTCACACTTTTGATGTAATAATATAAAATTTGGTATATAATTTTATCCTTCTCAGATTTAGCTATGAGCTTGGAGAATTATTGGTAGTCAAGTAATGATTGATAGATGTATTAACTTTATATTGTTTACTCTATATACTATTGGTTCCAACTATTGGATTACCTTGCAGATTCTTGCATGAAATTATCATTGTCAGTATTTAGTTCTAATTTGTTTCACACTTTTGATGTAATAATATAAACTTTGGTATATAATTTTATCCTTCTCAGATTTAGCTATGAGCTTGGAGAATTATTGGTAGTCAAGTAATGATTGATAGATGTATTAACTTTATATTGTTTACTCTATATACTGTTGGTTCCAACTATTGGATGATTTAATCTATGGCATTCTATTTTACACTTAGTAACTTTGTTCTTAATATTGAAAAATTATTTTTTTAAATATTTTAAGTTAAAACACTCATTTATGAATTATTTTCATAAAATATACTCGGTTTTAAGTGATACAATTGAATTCTAGGTAATGATGCTTTGTGTGATTTGAGAATTGAATATTAGTTGATATGTTTCTATTTTTGGCATAGTTTGTGAAGGATTGATTTAGTATTATGTGACCTAAGTAGTCTAGATATTAATGTATTTTTGTATTATATTTTTTTTTTAGAATATCACACATCATGGATATAGACTTGTGTATGTTAAAATTACACTTTTGAAACTGGAAAAGATCATAATACTTTGATCTTAATCCTTGAAGTAGTGTGAGATCATTTTAGTTTCTAAATAAAATATAATTATTTTAATTGTTTATTGTAAATAATTATATGTTTAATGTGAATCCTTATAATTTAGTATCAATGTTTGGTCCTAGTGAATAGATACCATACCATGCAACCATCAACTATGCCTAGTATTTAGCATAAATAGTTTTCATTAATTTAACATGATTATATGATATTCTTAGCTTCCCAACTTATATAATAGAGATCTTGGATCTATCCAGTACATATAATTTGATCTTACTTTATCTATCTACACTCAACATAAGCTCAACATTGTGCCTCAAATTCCCCTACAACCATATAAGGCTATGAGCCTTCTTCATTTTATTCTCTCTATCTATAATTTATTATAATTTTTCTACATTGGCTAAACTCTCCAAATGTTGGATCAATTCCTCTATTTATAACTTCATTCATAAAATAGATCTAATTAATGTTCCATACTCTTTTCCCACCTTTCAACATTTAATTTTTTTGTTGGAGACAAAATCTTAGCCAATCATTAGAAAGAAATCTTGTATAGATGTTAAATAATTTTACAATATCATGCATTTATTTGAATTTTCATCTCATTTGATAGTCCTAACTATCTCACTATATTCTTAACGTGGTCATTTTCATGTTTCTATTATGTTTTCAATGGTTAAGTTCTATTTTTCACCCTTGCCCCATGCAAACCTTCTCTATGCACTCTTTTGTTCTCGTACACTTACTTCTATATGTGCCATGTTATTATCACGAGGGTTCCTTGGTATATACCTTTATATTATTTGGTTATTTTTCATGTCCCCATGTAAATATCCACTTCACTATCTTGTTCCCTTTCCTTGTTGCATTTATTTTCTTGTGCACTTAGTTTTTAAGTCCTTTGACTATGCACTATCACATAAGCTTTGACTGTTGCCCAAATTTACCCTTTAACACCCTCTCCCAACCTTTTAAAAAAGTTTCCCTTGTATTCTCCATGTCTTGTTTAAAATTATAACACCTTTATTTACCTTTTATTTACCCAACTTCCACACTTTCTAGATATACATGTTTTCCCTTCATGTAGTGGGTTGTTACTAGTCTAGTTCCTTAGGACTCTTATGACTAAATTTATTTTATGCACCATACACACACACTTTCCAAATAATTACCTTTTATGATTTTAATCAAGTTTACTTACATGATATTTATCAATTACTCCTATTGTGGCTAACACAACACATTTTTTGTGAAAATGTGGGACCCCTCTATAAAGTGATAACTCAAAGTTATCAGACTTTCTATCTCACTTTGATTGACTCCATCAAGAAAGAATCCTTGAATTCTCATTATGCCCTAGTATCCTTGAGCATGTGGCTTATTTTTAATGGTTGATTGATCCATCTTGGGAGACTTCGTGACTTCTAAAAAACTAATGTAGTTGAGCCTTAATAGTATCCCAAAATAAAATAGTTACACTTTTACTTAGAATATTTAATGCACTAACTTTTTTATATGTTTTATTTCATGGTAAAGTTCTTGGAGTCTCAGTCTACCAAAGTTTTGGACACCTAGAGTCATACATGGCACCTTAGGAAATCTAGCTAGTAGCCAAGTAAGTGTTTTATTTATTGCATTTTTTCTTTTTACTTAGTCTCTTTTGTGTATTTTCATGGAAATAACATTGTAATGAAAAAGAGGTGTGTGGATAGTTGTATGAAAATTCATAATGTGGCATGGTGTGTCCAATCAAGATGTCCTAATGTTAGACATGTTAGTCTCTAAGACCTAATAGAGATGTTAGGGCTTGGCAGATCCCAATGTAATAAGAAAGTGTCATGTGGCCCATGATTAGAACTTATCCAATTAGGGAAAACCAATGTTAGAGTGGTAATTTTACACCATGATAGAGATGTCAAATACTAATATATCTTAATTGAGTGAAAACATGCCACATGGCTTAAAAGTTAGAGATGCCAAGATCTGACCAATGATCTCACCCTAGTGTAAAACATGTTAGTCTCCTATTCTAGATAGAGATGGTAGATCCTAAGAGAGCTTGACCAAATATGAAAGTGCCACATGACCTATTGTCTCACTTTTTATTCTCTCATACCTTATAGAGATGTTAAGGTCTAGGATATCCTGACTTATCATAGCATGCCATATGGAAGTTTTATACAAAACTAGGAGGTAAGAACCAATAGGCCCCAATATGGCCATAATGAAGTATAATTAGAGTTATAGAGATAATAAAAAGACACCATTCATATTCCATTTTGCATCCTCTTCCTCTCAAGAATATAAAAATAAGACATTAGGTCGTGCCTAGGTGTTGACCCTTATAACATCTACCAATATATAGATGACATGTGGCACAAATTAAGAACCACATAGGAAGACTCAAAGCTGATATGGTTATTTTATACCATGATCAAAGAATTAATTGAATGGGAAAATGGGACTTGATTAAATAATTTAAAGCATTGTGTCACAATCACCAAATCTAGCAGGTAGCTTATAATTGAGATATCTAAGTTTAATTCCTAATTAAGAAATAAATGGGAGGATCAAGCCACAAACTCAAATTTAAATTTACACCAAGTGAGATATCAAATTTCATTAAAGTAAAAGATCTATGAGGATCCATATAAATGCCTCTAGATGAGTTCATTAATCATTATTTCTCCCAATTTTCTAAAACCCACTCCTTTCTTTCTGCTCCAACTAATGCCCTCTATGTCTTCCCACTTTAATAAAATTTATTTGTGACCAAAAGCCTTACTATTTATAATGGTCACCTCATCATAAAACCCCAAATTAAATCCAAAATACCAAGACACTTTAATCTCAGATGGCTTGACATGCTTCAGGAACTACAATGAAATATTCAAGGATATTGATCTAGTACCCCAAGTCTTTTGGTAGTGATGATTAGGATGAGTCCAAATTTAAAGATGACCTTTGGACCTATAACAAGTATGGGTTACATAAAACCATATATAATCTTGAGATTTTACTTTATGCCTTATTCATTGAATTGATACATAAGTGAAGTGGATGCAAGATGAAATCGATGACATGGTCTATTCTATGAACAATATACATCAGATCATTAACATCTCTAGAGTAGCCTTCAAGGCTTACTACAACCTCCCTAAGTGTACCTTGTCTTATGATTCAATCATTGTGACCACATGGATGGGATCCCACCAGATTCATGATGTCTTAAAGGACTAGGCTAAGAACCTTAATGAAAGATGGGTTAACAAGATAGATGTGTATACATATACCATATGCACTTTCAAATAAGATATCCATGTCAAGATGATCTTACTTGATTGACTATTTAGGGATAAAAACTATCTAAATGTAAAGATCATATAGATTCCCCTACTATACATAATTGTTCAAGGTGAGTTAGTCCCTAACTTGGGATGGATAAATAACTTCAACATGATCAAGGTGATAGGTGATGCCCGTGGAGGCAAAGATTTATATTATGATCTACCTAGTGGATGTAGTCTATGGGATACTCACTATCAATCTATCTACCTTTCCTACATGGGATCTTAGAGCTTTGGTGGTCCATATAGTCTTCTATAAGCAATATTTATGATTCACTTTATCTAGTGGTTTATAACACCATCAATGAAGCATCAAAGCCTCAGCTATCAAAATAAATTAAGGACTCCCCCACTTCCATTGGTGATTACTGGAATTATCTAGAAGATACCATTATTTGGGTGGTAGGAATTATCAAAGTTCCCCCCATGCTTACCCTACCAAGTCTTATACCACCTATTAAATTAATAAATTATGTATCATATAGTGGATAACATCTTTGGTAAATACATTAGTCATCAATAGAAGTCTTGCCCATCCCTCTCAATCACTATTGGGCAACATGTGTATAATGCCTTTCCTACATTATAGAATATGGTAGATGGGAGTGAATATTTAGCCCTAAGAAGATTTGAGCATTAGGGCACACTTAGATAAGTATTTGACCTATCTCAACCTCAACTATGGCCATTAGTATGAGAATGATTAAAAGTTATACTTGAATTTCTCTTATGATCAAGATGTACTTTCTTGGATTGAGACCCATAGGAATAAGAAAAGAAAGAAGGTTTAACTTCCCTTCTATGATGGCCCAACATATAGAGGACATCAAGGAAGCTCCTTTGTAAATATCTAGAAGGATTCTACGAGGAGTCTTACTAGATTTCACTCCAAGAGCTCATTCTACACCCCAACCCTCAAATCCTTTGCCACCTCCTCCCATTTGAGAAGCTTAGACCCCAAAAGTCTAGACTAATTCATCCCAATATAAATTTTTTCAAGTTTAAATTACTCAAGGTCAAGCTATGAAAACCCTAATGTTTGATACTAGTAGTTTATTAGAGACTAGATCATGTTGAGACTAATAACTGACACTAATATAAGTCACTTTCCATACTCTCTCCACTCACCAATAATATCTCATGAGACCACCCAATTTCCCAAATACCCTTCCATCCACTTATGTGATGCTTCCCTTATTCCCCATTTCATCCCCTCCATAATTCACCCAAGTGTCTATCCTTTATCCTAACTCGTGCCCTCACCTCCTATTTCGCATCTTCCCCATCCATTTCACAACTTAGGACCGCTTTGATGCCCCTATGTGTCATCCTATAGATCCAAGTTCACATAGCCTCCCTACCTATAACTAATGTAATTTTGGATCATGTGTGCACCCAAATATATAGCTAAAGTGACCCAAACAATTATAGTGTCACCCTATATGGTCTAATAACTCCCTCTATCTACACCCACAACTTCTACCACCTTTTCTAAATAAATTTTAGTAGCCAAAGATGACCCAAGTAAGAGGCTAAATAATAAATATAAAGAAGTTCATCCTCATCCTTCCATTAAATTACTAATTGTTCTCACTTATCCTCCTCTATAGGTTCCAAATACTCCTCTTACACTAACCCCTATGGCTCCCCATGGCATTTCTTGGCCTCCATTTTTCCCTTGTCTTGGGTACCTAGGAATTCAAATTTAATCAGTCAATATTCTCCTTTTTTTTGAATTCCCCTCTCCCTAGATTCATATCCCCTCAAGTTAACAGGACTTTGAGCTAATGGTAGGTGAAAATGTTCACTTGGGTCCTCATTCATCTTTCCTCCCTGTGCCCCCTTGCCTCCTCCACCCCACTCCTTTATTCATTCATCATTTATGCTTTTTCCATGCCCCATCCACCTTATCCTCTACCTATGACCACCATATTAGTCACCCCACTAACACCTCCTCCAACACTAAGTATTGTTACCATGTCTTAGGCACCATAGATGATAATGTAAGGTGACCTAGACATGTAGTGGGACTTTCATCATACTATAGGAAATATGTAGAAGATATTCACTCAAAATTTCATATAGGTTAAGAACCATATGATTTAGTAGACCAACAAGATTTATTCTCTCTCACCAAGGTGACAACTCTCATGGGAGAGGAAAAGGTGGTTGAAGACCCTATCTAAGTCCTCCAAGACACCCATGGCATGCCATTTAAATTAATGTAAGACATCCAAGCATATGTCTAATCCCTCAAATCATAATTAAAATTTTTATTTTTGGTGGGCCTAATTTTATAAGTCAAGGATGCCCTATTATATATTTTATTAATATTGGTAAAAGTGGTGGAGACTCAAATAGGTTAAAAGATACATATTCAAAAAACCTAGGCTTACTTTGAAAGGGTTACTCTAATAGATATAAAATACAAGAAAGTGGTAGTCATAATAAGTATGGGCATTTTCTTAGAGATAAATTTGTGCCCACTTTAGACCTAATCTTGTATGAAACATATGCTGATAGAATGAGGGTAATAATTGAGTAAGGGATATGCTTGGTGTAGAGTGTTGTGAATCTCCTAGTAGAAGGCAAAAATAATATATCCACCTACTTCAAGGAAGTCAATATCTCAGTGTTATTCTACCTAGATGGCACTCTACTAGACAAGGGTAAATTTAGAGTCCACTTGGGTCACTTTGACTAGGGTATGGGGAAAAAGATGGCTAAGGCAAACAAGGGTGGAGCCCAGGCTGTGCTCAAATTATTGATCCATTCTACCATGAGAATTATCTAAGTGTTAGACTTCTAAGTGTCTATGTCATCCCACTCCAAGTCCACCAAAAGTTCATCAACTATTCATAAGTTGTCTTTAGGGATCCTCCAATGAATCTAGCCAAGTTAGATTGATACTTTGACTTATTGGTAGAAACATTGACTACCAGGGAAGTAGATTCTAAGAAATTGGGAGGTATTTCATCTATGAATCCTGTACATATTAGTTAGGTGGTCCTTTGGGGATATTTTGTTGTGAGTGGGATTAGTTTCTCATTTTTTGGAATTTGATATATTTATAACAACCAAGAGTGGACATCATGGCCCAATATGGGAATATTGTGCTACTAGGAGGCCAACCCCATCCTCATCTACAACTATGTAACTATATTATATTTTGAAGGTTGGTATTTTTATCCCAAAACAATATTTTAATTGATTCAATATTTCACCTACTTGTTATTTTATCCTTTTGAATTTAATATGTCTACCATGATCAATATATTTGTAAATGAACTTATTTTTAATGAATATAGTCTTTAGATTTTTGTAGAATTCATAGTCTATATGCCAAAGTATCAATTATTTCTAGTTTTGATTGAATGTTAGTGCTAATAAAATTGAACTAAATCTTTGTTACTTAATGAATGTAGAGGTTGTAGTGTGTTTTTCTATTCTAACCCATTTATAAACCCTTTTGTTTACCTCACAATATTTGTAATTTGTATGTTAACATACAAGTTTTATTGGAAGAGTCCATGTGTTATTTACTATGGGATTTTGAATATTTATAATTAGTGAAGGATTTAAAAATCAAGCATTCTTTACTATTTCCTTAGACCTTTCCCACTATGTAATAGCGATTTAGAACCTTTGGTGAAGATCGACACATATTGGTACAATTTTAGTAGGGAATATAGATCATTTCTTGAATAATTAATACCTTATAAGAAAAGAAACAATCTTTCCTACCCTACTTTACCATCCTTTTAATGTTTATTTTAAAACTCAAAAAATCTTCCCTATTTTAGAAATCTATTAAGGGTGGCCCAAGCAACAAGTAATAACTAAGAGTTACCTGAGCTAACAAATCACCCCGAATGCAATTACATGTATCTTAAACCCATGTAGTAGAAGTGATGACTCTTTGAGTAAATTTTTTTTACTTGATCACTCCTTGAATTAAACCAACATCAATCCTAAAATGAATAAGGGGATATTTTATCCCATGCATTATCTCCCACTTTCCACTTTGGAACACTCAATCCCATAAGTGCCTTCAGAAACACTAAAGGACCTTGAGCATGATAATAAATGCACTATAAAGAAGGTCACATTATTTTTTATTACTCGAATAATACTACCCTTAACTTCTAATTATCAAACTATTCATCCCTACATTCTACCCATCTATTATGTGCTTAGTACACACACAACAAGTGGCACTAGAAGGAGGGTTTTTTCATACCTATTTGATAATATATTTAGTTTATGATGGTTATTATTTCTTATGGTAATGATTTAAATATTATTTGTCTATGAAACACCCTAGAGCCTACTACACCTATCACTAGAGTGAGGTCCCTTCATATCAAAATAATTATATCATTATTATAGTTCCATAAGAGACTCATTCTTGGTAGACCTAGATCCAAATTAGTAGTTGATTCCACTAGTTCATCTTCTTAGTCTCCCCCAAACAGACCACATAGAATGGCTCTCCACATAGCTTGGTTATCTAGGTTATCCATTAACATCCCTAAAGTTATCCATGACCTACCCAACAATCTATAAAGGTATCTTCCCTACTTTACTCTTGGTGTGGGGAAAATTGCATAAGAACATTCCAACTCTTATAAGATAGCCTTAAGGATTTTTAAAGTGTAAGATGAATATGTGGTGTGTATACTCTTCCACTTCACATTGATGGATTCAAATTATGACTAGTTCCTTAACCTCCCTGAGAACTCAATTCTTAAGTAGGACCATTTTAGTATTACCTTCCTAGCCTAGTTTGGGTAGGTTATTGACCCTAGCATCCTATACTAGTAGTTTACTTTCATCAAACAAGAATCTAATGAGCCCATCAAAAAAATTAATTATATGTTTCAGAAGATGTATAGTAGGGTCACTGTGTTGTACCAAGATAACACCTAGTTTACACTAGAAATGAACAAAAATTCCTTGGACCCATGCACAAGTATGTTTTTATAATGAGACCCAACAATAGTATACATACCCTTAGATTATTTCAAATCCATCAAGGTTGATAGGAAAATTAACCCCCAAGGTTAAATTATGGATTCCATTCCCAATAGGTTGTCACATATGCCAACATTAATCTTGTTTCCCAATACAAACTAGAATATTCCTCTGCTTTAGTTGTTTCCCATTAAAAACTAGCTCCCTCTTAGTCACGTTACACCAAACCAATGCATATATTTTCTCAACTTAGTAAATCATGAAATAAATCCTTAGTTACAATACCAAGTGATAATTGCATAGACTAAAATTACCATAACTATACCTCAGGAGTCCGCTAAAAATGAGTTGGATGCCATCTATCAAAAGGTATAGAAGCTAAGTAATGACTCCCTAGGTCTGCAATGGAAAATGAGAAAATCTAATTCTGAATTCTCAAACAAGAACTTCTCTTACCAAATAAAAAATTGGAATTACAATCATACCCATAATTAGTTAGAGCCCTCTGATAATAGGTTACCTAAAGTTAACATATGTAAGATAGCTCTACTTAATTGTTTTTAAGTGCACAACATGACTACACATGGGAATAGGATTGTATATATTTATTAGTGTATTTGATATACTTTAGAGATAAATAGAGGAGTATGAGGTGGTTCCAAATCACTCAAAGTCATAAAACTTGACTAGGCCTCTCAACATGGCCATAGTGCTAGAAACTATGGATTTTCTTATCTAGGAAGAAAATAAGATAGAAGAGAGTAATATTAAGGTCCATGCATTAGAACAATTATAAAGGAGTAATTACACCCTAAGAAACTGATAACCATAAAAAAATATTACTACCTCCACAGCCCCAAACAATGGAGAAACCCCACTAGATCACAATGTTAAGGATGACCTTCCACCTCCAAAACACTCTAAAATGAAAGCTATTATAGAGGTCCCACTAGTTCATAAAAAGGGAGGCTATAACCTAGTATATGACATGAAGAAAATAAAATCAAACATCACCCTTCATGAACTTTCTCAAATCACTAAGCAACGTGATGTTCTATTGAAATCTTTAATTAAAAATCTAATGCAATCTAACTTGACAAAGCATAAGGTGGCCCACACCAATGTTATTATTCATAAGAAAAATATAGAATTTCCCCATTTACTCCTAACAATTAGGTCATTTTGAATAAACCTACATAATTTTTTAGTGGAATTGGGAGCTTTAGCCAATGTAATGCCAACTAGTATTTATGATAAGTTAGGGTTAGTTCCTATCAAATCAGATAAGGTGGTGCTTTAACTAGATAAGTCATAAGTTAAAGTGGTGGGTGAGCTTCTAAATTTCCACATGAAATTATAATTTTAACCTAATATTCAATAGTTCATATACATCTAGGTGGTAGATATTCTTCAAGCCTATGACATGCTCCTTAGTAGGGACTGATGTTAAACATTAAATAGGTACATGGACACTAACTTTTATCATATGTTTTTACCCTAGATAGGTGTATCTAATCATATATTTGTGGATAGAGAACCCAAATGAAACACATGATAACTAAATATAATGCTAGTAATGAGAAATTAAATCTAGTATCCTAAAACCTAGAGACTTATACACTAAGCGTAAAGCCTACTAAGGACAAAGTTCATAGTGAGCCAGACTTATTAGGACTATGGTCCCTATATTTATATGGGGCTATTTCCAAATAGGGTAGTGGAGAAATGATTTGTTGATAGATCCTTGAGGAAAGAAATACATAGATTTATAGGATACACTTCCCTTGTATAAATAATTTACAAGAGTATGAGTCCTTAATACTAAGGTTACAGTTTGGGTTGAAGCATAAAACCCATGAACTAAGGGTGTTTAATGACTCTAAGTTGGTGGTTAACCAAGTTAAGAGTAAATTTCAATGTAAATTGTCTTACCTTATTAGGTATAAACATAAGTCTTAAGACTTGATCAAGATGTTTAGCACATTCAAAATCATACCTATCCCCAAGGAATAAAACTAAGTCAACAACTCATTGGCATCTACAACCATGAACCTAACTCATCTAGATGACATTGAGTTGTAATAGTTCTCTAGAAATTAGTCCTTTGTCCATCAGTGCCAAATAATGTGATAAATTTTCAAGTCTTCAAAGATGATCATTAGATCATCCAATTATTAGACAATGATGGGATATTTGAGGCCTAATAAATCAATGAATAATACATAGATAATCCCTAGAACTAAAAATAATAAGGATAATATCCTCAATATTCATGAGAAATAAATATTTAAAGGGATGATTGTCTTAGAAAGGGTGTTTGATACCCTAGACCCTGTACCCAAAATGAAGAAACCCAGGTTTGAGGACTAAAATTTTTGAATCCTCCATCTTGGCTATGTGGAAAAGCCTCAAACCATAAATGTAATTCATAATTAGATAGACTTAAAATTTTAATATATTCAAAAGTTTCTACTAAGATATAAGGATGTGATCACTTGGGCTTATGGAGACCTCAAAGTCTTTGATGCAAGAGTGATTACTCACACCATCCTACTCAAACCAAGTTAAAAACCATTTAAGAAAAGATAGAGACCTATTAAATTGATCATTGAACCATTAATACACAAATAGATCCTTAATTTACTCTCTATAAGGATAAATTTCCTAGTTCATCACTCTATATGGGTAGCCAACCTAGTACCTATGCATAAGAAGAATGCAGAAATCCATTTATGCATAGATATATAAAACCTATATAGAGTGTTAGACAAAGATAAATATATATTACCTTACCTTTATGAGGTGATACAAATGGTTAGTGGATCCCAGATGATGTCTTTCTTATATGGATTATTGAGATATAACCAACTCCTAGTCAATTCATATTATTAGTTCAAAACTGCATTCACCAGCAAATGGGGTACATTCTCCTACAAATGAATGTCATTTAGATAAATAAATGTAGGATAAATATTTTATAGGGTGATGTATTTTTATTTTTAAGGTTTAATTTGCAAGTGCATAATAATTTATATGGATGACTTGATTATGTTTTCCAAATATGGGTCAAATCACATATGCCACTTGAAGAAGGTATTCGAAAGATGGAGGTATGGCATTTTTTTGACACAAGGAAAAGTGTGTTTAGAGTAATCAAAGGTAATATTATCAGTCATATAATCACATGGGAAGGTATTTTTATTCATCCAAAAAGGGCTGATGTGATTTCTAAATGCCTATACCTAATAGCAAGAAAGAATTAAAATCCTTCTTTGGGAAAATTAACTTTGTTTATAAATTCATTTCCAGATTTGTTGAAATTGTAAAAACTCTAAATGTTATGTTGAAACAAGATTTAAATTTGGAATGGAATTATGAATAAAATAACTCCTTATAGGACATAAAAGATGCTATCATGTAAGCCCTAATATTAATTTGTAACAACCCACTAGGTTTTACCAGAATAGAGTAATATTTTTTTTAAAAATTAATTACACATATTCACCTAATAGATTTCACAATGAGAAATCTAAGTGATATTTAAATAAATGTATTATTTTTAGTTAACCCCACAAGGTTTATAGCTAATCCATTTAGCTAATGACCATAATGATAATTATATATCAGAACATGAACAATGTTGAATAAATAATAAAGACTACATTTATTTCATTAAAATAATAATATAATTTTAACCATGGATAATATAATCATTAAAACCACTATTTTATATGTATAAATCACTAATTAGTCTAATTTTAGCAATAATAATACAATGATGCAAATATCCATAGATCATGAGTCTCAACAAACTCAAGTATCCATTGGTAATCTCAAGTGTAGTCTCTAATGTAGTATTATTGTATGGAGGGAAAACATCATCCAAGTGATTTTACACATCAAACATAGACCATATATCCCCCACACTATCTCCCGGAAAGGGAATGGCCATCCCTTCACTAGTGGGTAGATAATGATAGTGTAGGAATCTGAAGTCATAAACTAGAACCCATGTGCTATAAATATAATTAATACATGATGTATAGCATAAAAAAATCCATTCTAACATGATATCATTCAAACATGTAAACTATATCAAACACATTAATTGAAAATGTTTAACAATAAAAATTAATTTGGCCATCCTTTTCAATTTTTTGGTTTAACAATAAGGTAGTTGCATGGAAGGTTGAATCACTAAGTGGATAGATAATGCATGTATATCATGAAGGTTATTTATTGTTTAATTGATTATTTTAGAAGTTGATGAGGAATTATATTAAGTCAAAGGGAATGCCTTTAAATTTGGGATTATAAAATGATTATTTTAATCAATGGATAAGAAGTTTTAAGAAATTAGGGTTACTAACCATTCATTGACTTCAAGTTAAACATAATTTGGAGAAAATAATGCAGGTCATTATATAGTGCATGGTGATGGACTATGTAAATTAGCTGAGCTATTTTTGCATGAATTAATATAATAAATTGAAGCAGACATTAATTGTTGAGATTAAGTGGAAGGAGATGAATAAAAAGAAGATAAAGAAGGTTGTGGGTAGACAAATGGTATATGACATAGAGGAGAGAGTTATATAGAGGGAAGAAGGTGATAGTGAAAAAGGTGAAAGGATTATTCCATGGATTATTGGCATTCATACATTTACCAAGTTAGTTTTTTAATTAAATTCTTATGTGAAATATTTAATAGATTTTTCTAAATATGTTTTGGTTACTAGGTTTCTTTGGTTTAATCTTAGAAAAAAATCTGTTGTATGAGGATCCCTGTGGAAGCTTATCTTCCATAGAACCCCATATTTGACTTCGGGTAACCTGAGGGTTTTGGGTAAATCCATATAATTTCCATAACTATTTAGGCTTCTATAAAATCTTGTCTTAAACCCCTGTCTTAGTTCAAACAACTATGTTCATAAATAGTAAGCTATACTTGATGGATATATACATAGTGTCCTAAGATTATATATTCAAATAAGTTTGTATATATTCATTTTGGGTATTTAAAATATGGATTGAAATTTTAGACAAATTATGGGTTCAGATGTGTATACACCTCTATGGACTTTGGATATAAAATGTGAATTTAATTATAAAAGAGTGGGTCTACAAATATATGCATAGATATATATAGGTATATATATGGGTAAACCAAATGAAATATATATACATATACTTATATATTTGTATATGTGTGTATGTGTATGTATACATAAAACTTGATTCTTAGGGATTTAATGGGTGAATGTGCACATATATATTTATATATAACCATATATTTCAAAACTATTAGGATTTATATAAAATAGTATGTATTTCCTTTTGAAGTTACCTGTATAGGAAAATTGGAGGTTTTGGTTTTCTATGAGTTTTGTAGTTTTTAGTATAATATGAATATATAAATATAAATATATATATATATATATATATTTATATTTATATATTCATATTATACTAAAAACTACAAAAATCATAGAAAACCATATATATACTTCATTCTTTTGTGTGTGTGTGTGCGTGTATGTGCATGTGCATGTGTGTGTGTGTGTGTGTGTGTGTGTGTGTGTGTGTGTGTGTGTGTGTGTGTGTGTGTGTGTGTGTGTGTGTGTGTGTGTGTGTGTGTGTGTGTGTGTGTGTGTGTAAAAGAATAAAGTATGTATATATATATATATATATATACTCTCAACTATATATTATAACCCTATATTAAGCATATTTCTTATACAAATGAATTTGGGGAAACTTTAGGTGTAAGACTTATTATAAAACCCAGTTACAGGTAGGTGAAAGATTGACTATAAGTTATTCTTTCAGCTTAAAACATGGGAAAATACCAAAAGATGTATACACACACACACACACACACACACACACACACACACACACACACTCTGTGTGTGTGTGTGTGTGTGTGTGTGTGTGTGTGGGGAAGAGTTTATGGGATTATGTTCATTATAATTATGAACTAGGATTTATGTTTAAATATGACTGTGTAATATATATAGTTTGGATTTTATCTTTTATTTGAGAAAGAGGCTTAAACAATCAAAGGATGGATTGATTTTATGGGTTTAGTTTTATATTATGCATAATATTTGGCTATGTTTTGTTGTTTTAATAATGATTCCTAAGTTGGGTATTCAACTATGTGTTTTTGTTTTAATAAATAATACCCAAGTTGGGTATAGGTGACTGAGAGTTTATTATTGATCATATGAATTAAAATTATCTAGAAAAAACTTAAATAGATTGATTTGTTATATTGATTTAATAGTTTTAATGGATAAATGAGTAGATGTGTTTGATAGTATTCTATGTATTTTTATTATTAAATATAATGGAAATTTATTCAATTAAAAAGAAGGGTTATGGGGCCTTTATTTGTTAGCTGACTATATACTTAGTGTATACAATATACTCTATGATTAAAAAAAAAGTGTATGTCATCTTGAGAGTATGTTATTTAAAATGAAGTATTTGTAATGTATTAAATTTATATGTAAAGAATATATATATATATATATATAGTGTGTGTGTGTGTGTGTGTGTGTGTGTGCATATATATATATATATATATATATATATATATATATATATATATATATATATATATATATATATATATATATACATATACATATATACACATATACATATATACACACATATATATACATATACATATACATACATATACATACATACATACATACATACATACATACATACTATATATATATATATATATATAGATGCACGTGCGCGCGTGCACACACACACACACACACACACACACACACACACACACACACACACACACACACACACACACACACACACACACACACATGTATATAAGTTATTTATTATTATAGGTAACTGATGGTTTTAATGTGATCATACCTAGATGGTATGTTTAAGATTATTTTTAGATTCTATTTATTATATTTTATAGACTATATAAATGGATTAATTTCATTTCATTTGATAGATTAAATGAATGTGTGTGATATTTATGTAATTATCATAATTTTGATTTACTAAAGAGGAATATTTTTGAATGAATCTATTGATTTTAATATTATTTATTTTTTCTAGATCTCGAATTCATGGCCCTAATTAACTAGTGGATGGATTCCAATAGATTAATTAGCTCCATCAATGCAAGATAAGGTGTAATCCTATTAAGTGGTGTATATTAATTTGATTGAAATTAGAGATTATTTATTATTTAAAACTTTGGCCAAAGTAATGTTTGATAAACATTATCATTTTATATGTTGATATAGTTTTCATATGTATGTGATATGTGACCTAGGAATTTGACTCAAGAGAGGATGGTTAGTATGGTGTTAATTCCAAAATGAAAACAAAATGAAATAAACACACTAATAGCATAACATCTCTAGGCCTAGACACTAGGGAGAGCTTAGTTAACGAAAAGAAAATGACAAACACAACTAAAAATCAAGAGATCAAATACAAGAGTTACTTCACCTTCCTTGGATGATCCAAATGCCTTTGTAGTAGTGGCTTGCTCAGCTTGTGCTCATGAAGTCCTTAGCAATGAAATATTAGCTACCTCCATCTCTTCTTGGCACCTTTGGCTTGTGGCTTGGCTTGGCTTGAAATCAATTTGGCATGGTAACACTAGTTTCATGAAGATTTTGGAACCAATCCTACATTATAACTTTGCACAAATTAATCTTAGAAATGATGTTGTGAAGCCTCCTATTTATAGATTTTTGGATTTGATCAAAATCAACCTCAACCATACATCTCAAGATTGAGATGTGTGGTTGAGGATTAATTCAATTTTTGAAATTAAGTTTTTAATTATCCTCATCATAACATTGGAAGAATGGAAAATTAAGAGGCATGAAGGGCATCATGGAAGGCATTGATGAAGCATGGAGGGTATGAATCCTGATATTTATGGCATTTATGGCCTAGGGATGCCTTCCCAAGAAATGAGGTCACTTAGTGATGTAGATATTCAATATTCATTTCCAAAACAAAGTATTCAACAAATTTCCATGAAATTCTTAATTAGGCCTTGATTTAGGTTAATTAGCTCTTAAACATGATTAAGCACTTTATGCATAGATTACTTAAATTGATCAAAATGCCTCGTTATTAGTCCTAAATTTAATTGGATTGGAATTGGAAGTCACTATTAGATGCATTAGATGTGTATTCCCATTTAGGATGTTTCCAAAAAAAACAAAGGCACAAGTCTTATGCAAAATATCTGATAACAAAGAGCAACCGAGTGCATGTGGGTGCAAAATTGGCATTTTGACTCAAAATAATCTGATCAAAGTTAGCTAGCCCATAAATTACATTACCCCAATAAGGGATTCCCTAGCCAAAAACGGCACTTGAATATGTTAGTTTCACATCATTTTTCATGTTTTAGTGTTTTTAGGCCAAATTATGCATTTTGAGTGAAAATTGGCCAAAAGCTTGATTGGAGGTTATCGATGGCTAGTTTTATGTGTCTACAGTTTGCCCCTATTTGGGAAGGCATTACAAGCTATAAAAAAAATAACATCTTCTCAAAGAATGAAAAGGTCCTATATGCCTATAACTTCAATGATGATAAACTAATTATATGATGCCCCTTTAAGGGAATGGTTGGCACAAGTAGGTCAGCAAATGATCCCTCAAAAAAAAATAAGTGAGATGAGGGGACCAAAAAAGGAAAGATGAGGGAGTGAAAACACAATGATATTAAAAACTTAGTCAAAATCATTGAGAATGCATGTGGGATGATGTACAATGGTTTGCCCAAAGGTGGTTATAAACATTGTACCCTGATAGTGGCAATGTGGCATGATAACACAATGATTTGACAAAAGGTGGTTATAATAATTGAGAAGATGGAGCTACCCTAGTTAGGATAGACAATCAAGATAATAACATGCCCTTGTATAGGTATATAAAGTAAAGTGATGACAACATAATGATTTACCCAAAGGCAATTATAATCATTGAGAAATGCAAGTGGGATGGTGTGCAATTATTTTCCCATAGGTGGTTATAATCATTGGACCCTGATTATGGTAAACATGATAAAATTGGTCGAGGATGATAATAACTTGACACACAGGGTAATGATGAATTGGAACAACCTACTAATAGATAGATTCTCATTTAAACTAATAAAGGTTAAAATTCTTTTATGGTTAATTACTCTATTTGGGATATGATTGGGAGTGGAATCAGGATGTCAGTGCCAAAGAGAGATTGCCATTGATAAATATACTTCTTGAAGCTGAGGTTTGTTGTAGCATGTGATGGTAGGATTTATGATAGAACACCATAAATAATTGGCCAAAATATACATAAGGACTGACTCCCATAATCCAATAGTCAATAGAAAATAATGCACTAATGATAGAAACCATGATGACAATGTAAACATATGAATATGGATGGATTCAAGTATAAGTGTGGGCAAAGAATCACCCAATAAACACACATAAATTTAATCAAGGCAATAGTGCCAAAAATAAACAAATAGGTAGACAAACAAATAAAATAAGTAGAAACAAACAAATAAGCAATGTAATATATACCTTATGAACATTGGCCCTAGAAAATAGGTAACAAATTAATAAACAAACAAAAATGGGGGAATAGAAGAAAAGGAAGGGGGTGGCTGAGCTATCTCCATATGCATGAAGAAAGTGGATGTTGCCTACATAGTTCTATGGATGTAATATCTAATAAAAAACTTTAGGCCAAATGTAGTTCTCCCAAGGAATGGGAAGAATGTGATAACTAAGTAAAATAAATAGAATGGATGTGATAGAAGAATAGAAATGGTCTTGAAAAATGGCAAGTGGGTGAGATAAAAAGGCCAAGGAGGATGGGGAAACTAAATGACAAGTGATTTACTTGTAACTTAGTAAGGGTTCCCAGAATCTTTAAGGGAAAGAAGTGGTCAATGTTTTTGTTCTTTTCTAATGATTTTTCAAATGTTTTTGGAAGTGTTTTGAAGGTATCTCAACTTGATCAAGAATGATGAGACACCAAATGGTTCAAGCTCACAAAATGGTGAGAGCATTCATACTTAGGTTGCTCACAAAATGGTGAGAGCATGGCTTAGGTTGATCACAAAATAGTGACAACATGGGTAAAAGGGGTGACTAAGCTGACCTCAATAAGTATTGAGTGCTACCTATATAGTCCTAGAGTAGGACCTCAAGTTACTATAGTTTCACCCTTATAATGGAGTAATTTGACTAGTGTGGTAACCAATTCAAACAAAAGAGGCACAATTGGTAAAAAGACATAATATGGCATATGAAGTGGTAAATTGGTATGTCAAGGCTTAGTGTTTCCCATAGTTTACCCATAGGTGGTTATAACTAGGATATAATGGCATAGATCAAGGGTAATAATTTTTCCAAAGGTGGTTATAATTAGCAGCAAGAGTGGTCGTAAGAAAGAATAACAAATGAAGGATGAAACTACCAAAACTTCTATCACACTATCCCAAAATATGATCTCTATTTGTTATTATTAAACCAATTAATGAAATTGATTAGATACCTCGATGATAAAACTATGTAATGCATGACAACAACCAAGGTCAAATGGGCTAGGGTTTAGAACACACTAGGTTGGTAGGTCAGAAATGGAAAGTAGATATGGGAAAGAGGATGAATAAGGATGGTATTTATACAAATAATAATAGTGACAAAATTACATACCTAAAATGGTCCTTATAGACAATACACATTAGCATTCAATCATAGTACCACTTGAGACGAATAATATTCATTGGCTCTAGAAGTTTATTATCATCTAGTGTGGTAAGCCCGTATGCTCCTGATCCATAATCTACAGTAATGATGAAAGGCCATATCTATTTCGTTTGAATTTTCCTTTATGTTTATTCTCAACCATGGTATTATTTTGGTTTTCTTTAAGAACAAGATCACAAAGTTCAAATGTTCTATGCTTCACACATCGATTATAGTGGCCTTTGAGTCGATTATGATATGCTTGAATATTATTGAGCATGGCCTTGCATTTCTCATCAATTAGATCTAGCTCTTGTAGGTGAGCTAATCAATAGTCATGATCATCCAAGATATACTTGAATGAGATGCATAGTGATGGAAACTCAACCTCAATGGGAAGGATGGCTTCAATACCATAAAAAAGTGAGTATGGAGTGGATTTTATAAGGGTCTGATGATTGGTATGGAATGCCCAAAGGATAGGGAATATCTGGAGGTGTCAATCATGACTAGCATCATTGATAATCTTTTTGATAATGTTGATAATGGTTTTGTTGTATGCCTTGGTTTGGCCATTACCTTGAGGGTAATATACTATATAAAAATGTTGGGTGATGTTACATTCAGTACATAACTAGTCTACATATTTATTCTTGAATGATCTTCCATTATTGGATATAATGTTAAAGAGGATACCATAGCATTAGATGAGATGGTTATGAATTTGTAAATTTGCTTTCCAGTCATGTGAGGGGTGTAACTTCAACCCACTTAGTAAAATATTTGGTGGTGATAAGTATATGTTTATGTCCATCAGATGAAGTGGTGTTAATCTTCCTAATGAGATCAAGTGCCCATATAGAAAATAGCCATGGTGTCAACATTAGTTTTAGATTTTTTACTGGGGCATGAATCAAATTATCATGCCATTGACATTTGGCACATTTCTTTACATATGTAGTGGAATCTTTATCCATTGTGGGTCAATAATAACTAGTACACAAGAGATTTTTGGATAGGACTACCTTGTTATAATGGTTTCCATATTCTCCTTCATGAACTCTTAATTCTAGTGTAGACTCTACCAAAGTTAAAAAATGAAATAGAGTTTCATCAAAACTATGATGGTAAAGAGTGGATCGAAGTAGAGTATAACAAGCAAAATTATGAATGAAGGCTTTGGTTTATTTTTGAGATAAGTTAGGTGGTATAACTTGGTCATAAAGGTATTTGTAAAGGTATAATTACTAGATATAATTAAGACCAATAATATCACAAATCATAATAATAGTTGAAGGTTCATGAGCTAGTGATGAAAAATTCTTGATGAGGAACTGATACTCTCTAGATTTATCTATTTGTCAAATTAGAGAGCCAATAGTAGCCATGGCATCTAGCCCTTAGTATATGCTCAAACTGAATGTTGGCCATTTGCTTTTTAAGAGTGTCAGTCATGGCTTTATATAGAACCAACTTGTCATCTTTGGTCTAAAAATGATTTGTGACCTGATTGATGATTAAATAAGAATCACCATAAACTTGAAGATGAGATATATTTCAATGCACTATTTGTCAAAGATCTATAATAATTGATTCATTGTTTCTATAAGGAAAGTTGATTCTAAATGATTTAAGGATTATATCCCCCTATGGTGTAATAAACAATAGGCTTACCCTCGATCCATGTGCAATGAATGAACCATAAAAATATAGTTTCATGTATACTCCTCAAGGGGTGTGTCAATGATGGTCATGATAAATTCATTAGGAAATTGAAACATGAGTGGTTGTATGTCTATGAGATGTGTTTTAGCAAGTTGATCTACAAAATCTTGTCCTTTGATTGCCTTCTGATTGACATATTCTATGTCAAATTCACTAAGAAGCATGATCCATTTAGCCATTCTTCCTTACAAAGTTATTTTAGATATTATATACTTGAGTAGATCTACCTTTGAAATGATGATGATTTTATTATTCAACATGTAATGATGTAGTTTCTAAACTATGAAAACCATGGCTAGACAAGATTTTTCAATAGGCACATAGCTATGTTCATAAGTAATCAAGGTATAACCTAGGTAGTATACAGCATGCTACTTTCCTTTATCATCATGTTGAGCCAAGAGTGCCCCCATCGCATGGTCAATAGCTAATAAGTATAGCAAGAATGAATTTTTTGGTATAAGAGGTAATAAAATAAGCATATTGACAAGATAATCTTGGAGTTATTGAAAAGCTATTTGGTAGTGATCATCCCAATGAAATGTAACTCCTTTATTTAAAAGGTGTGTAAATGGATGACATTTATCCACTAATTAAGAGATGAAACATTATATCGACTAGATATTACCCTACAAACTATGAAGTAGTTTTAAATTAGTTGGTGGTGACATCTTGGTTATAGCATAGACTTTAGCTAGATCAAATTCAATAACTCTATGAGACATGATGAAGCTAAGTAATTTTCCTAATATTACACCAAACACAAATTTATTTGGATTTAGTTTGACTCTATACTCTTGTAGTCTTTCAAATATCTTGTACAGCACTACTAGATGGTCAGCCTTAGTTTTGGATTTTCCTAATATGTCATCGACATAGTCTTCAATAATATCATGCATAATATCATGGAATATGATAGTCATGGCCCTTTGATATGTATCTCTAAAATTATTAAGTCCAAATGGCATCACATGATAACAAAATATTCCCCATGGAGTGGTGAATGCTATTTTATGTTGATCTTTTGGTGTTATTCTGATCTGATTATATCTTGAAAAGCCATCCATAAGTGAAAGAATTTGATAACCATCCATAGAATTGATGATCATGTTGATATTAGGCAAAGTAAAATCATCTTTAGGACAAGATTTGTTGATGTCTCAAAAATTAGTATAGATTTTGATCCCTTTAGGCTTTTTACTAATAGGTATAACATAAGAGATTCATTCAAAGTAGTGAATGGATCAGATACATCCTTCATCTAAGACTTTTTTTAAAAATTTATTTAGCAATAAAAAAATTCAAAGATGCATCTTATGTAGCCTTTAGTTTACTAGTTTAGCATCAAGATTAACCACAAGGTGGTGTAGAACCAAGGTGTGGTCTAAAACTCGCATGTCAGAATAAGCCCATACAAAAATATCCATAAACTCTCTCAATAGATCTGCAAAGCATCATGTTCCTCCTCAGTGAGAGATGCTCCTAATTTTATCCATTTCAATTCTAATGGAGTCCTAATATTTACCTCCATTGTATCTTCAACTAAAAGGGTTGAACCATCTTCTAAGATAGTAGGCAATGACTTCAACTATTAGAGTATGATAGGGTCCTCTATTAGGACTTGATCTTCAACTTCTCCTAGGCATGATGAATCTGAATCCCCTAGTGGGAGATCTAGCCATGTAACAAAAATAGTAAAAAATTCTTGAATTATTTGATGAAATACTTATTTTTAAAAGCTAAAATTTGATCCACATGCAAGTTCATCATTGGTGGTCTCTTAGTCTAAATTCAAAAAAGAATGAACACCCCCATCTAATGGTGCCTAAAATAGGTTTTCACTACTCGACTGGCCTTTATCTTTACTTTTCCCTAGTCAAAAAGTGTCTCAAAGAGGTTTTCATTTTGGGACCTCAATGTTTTATTTATTTATTTTTGGCTAAGGGTGTTCACTCACTCTCTAAAATAGGTTACAAGATCTAATGTGATTGAGAATCCTGATTTGTGATCTCCTAAAGCAACATTGTCTCTAAGGCCAAAGAAACCATAGAATGCCTCATCATTCTAGAACTCATCAATCAGTAGACTAGATTATTATTGGCCCTAATCTATCAGTTGGGGATAATATAATGTCAATAGATTGTGATGAATATCTTAGGTAAGGGTCCAAATGGCATTGTTATCAAATAGGTTAGTTTCAGCTAGGTTATCAAAAGTGAGGCTATGCTTGGAATCTTCTTCACTATTGACATCATCATCACTAGTCACTAGTGATGGAGTTTGAATAAGATATGGTGGGCCACCCCAAGGTGGTTTAAATCTAAGTCCATAAGGTATTTCATACTTAGTCATGAAAATTGGCTTGATGGTTCCTTGTTGATTTGGTCTGAGGCCTCTTCCTTCATAATTATGATGCTCCGTGATCCTATTGGGAATAGGATACTTTGCATTTTTATAACAATCAGCTTGGTCATCATTGTATAAACATGATTTATCCCCTTCAAGAGGGTTAGGTCCTAGGCTAGATGCTAGTACAAATAGGATAGGTCCCTTATCTTTATTCTTTCATTGCTAATGCATATGTGGGATGACCTTAGGTCACCCAAAGGTTTTCAAATTTTGAGGAAGATTGGCAATATGAAATGTATCATGGGTCACATATTCTCACAATCCATTATCTAAAATGGTGAAATGATTAGAATTTTTAGGAGGTAGAATGTGGGAAAGGGAATCCAAAGTATTAGGATCTATGCAATTATCTAATGAAGTATCAATAAGTATAGCATTTCCTCTATCCTACTTGGAACTTAGATTCATACCATACTAATAATTATAGATGTAAAACTTAGCCTCAAGATGCTTATAGTGCTCATATGGGTGTAAATCTCTTAGAATATTCACTTCCATCCCTGAGTGGGAAAACTTGATACATTAGTGCAGTGTTGATGGGACTGCATGAATCTCATGTAAACAAGGCCTACCTAGAAGCATATTGTATGATAACTCAAGATCAAGCACATGGAAAAGTGTATCATGGCTCAAAGGTCCAATAATAACTAACAAACTAATGGTGCATTGTGACTCTCTTTTCTAATTATCATAGGCTTTAATAGTTATTGTTTATGGCTAGAGATCTATCATTATAGACCTAAGAATATTCATGAGTTTTAGAGACACTATATTGAGGCCATATCCATTGTCTATAAGGACATGTTTCATTTTATGTCATCTAATACAAACCTAAATGTATAGTGGGTTATTATGGAGTGGGCCAAGGGAAGACATATCACTTTGGTTGAATGTGACTTGTTAGGTTGGAACTAGATGTCCAACTAAATCTTGAAATTTATCAGGAAATATGCCATTACCAATAGTAGATTGGGTCAAAAACTCATTCAAGATGTTTTTGTGGATTATTGACATTCATAGAAAATCTAAAATAGAAATTTGTGCTGGTGTCTTTTAAAATTGTTCTATAATATCAAATTTCTTGTTTTGATCAATAGTGAATGGTTTATTTCAAGGATAAATGGTTGGTTGGATGATAGGCAAAGTGGTGGATGGTCATGGGCTTGGGATAGTAATCTTTGACCTCTGAGTTGTGAGTACACAATAAAGATTAAATACTTGACCATTATTGCTAATTGATGTTAGAGATGTTGTGAGACTAGATAGGACAAGTCTCAGTTACTAGTGAAATTGCATGTGGTCACATGATAAGAATGAGTTATCACTATAAGATCCAAAATGGGAATTCCTAGTTTATTGGTTTGCCTATATGCACTCCCCAATTAAATAAGGATTATCCATGTGATTTGGTTGAATATTAATGTTTAGTAATAGTCTAGGTTGACTAGTACTTGGTCTAGGATTAATGGAGATGGTATTAATGCTACCCCCTTCAATATGACCTACAACCCTATGGTAGTCATGTGAAAATACATGGTAGGTTTGTTGGTTGTTACCATTCTGACCTTGGTTTTGTCTATTATTCTATCATTGTGGGTTCTATTGACTTTGTTGATTCTATTGGTTCAACCTTTGATTTTGATATTGTTAATTTTGCTATTGCATTAGTCATTGTTGTTGTTACTGATTATTCTACTATTGTTGATTGTTATGTTAGGGAAAAGGGTTTTGATAGATTCAAAGAGTTTTATTAGAAGTGGAAGCACCATTGACCAATTTTATATGCCTATTCTCTAACAAATTTTCAATTATATGCTTAATTTGGACACATCTTCATAGATTATGCCCATTGACCTAATGATAGTCATAAAATTTGTTTTTACAGTACCAATTAGGATAAGTAATGCATTGTAGATAATGTTTTGGTATGGGCTGACTAATTAGATTAGTAGTAGTAATCTTTCAAAATATAGATTCAATAGATTCTCCTAGGTCACTAAAGACATGACATGTAGGCATGGTTCTCTTAAGAGGAGGGGTTTACAATGGTAGAGGTTGTTGTATTTATTGTGTAGGTCTTAGTTGTTGTGCTTGTGGCATTGGTTGGAGAAGCTATTAGGTAGGAGTAAGTTAAAAAGGTGGTGAAAATGATGTTTGCATAGTTTGGACATGATGATATTTAGTTACTCCATTTCCCACAACATTCTTATTATGGTTGAATTACTTTGGTCTTTCATTGTTATTGGCTTATACTAGTTGTGATGCTTGTGCTTGGATGGGATGTTGGTAATTTCCATGATTGGTACCTTGATTTTGATCAGTTGAATTAATTTTGATGATTCCTTTATTGATGAGTTCTCTCTCGATCAAAAAAAATTTATCAATGATCTCTTTGAACATATGCACACATTATAGTTCCAGATGATAAGCTATCTCACTATACAAATTTTTGGTAAACATAGTGGCTAACTGTTTATTTGGTAAACTATGGGTGAAATGGTTTACAAGGGCTCTCCATCATTGTAAATAACTCACAAAACTCTCCCTAGCTTTTTGATTTGCTTGTGTCAGGTCCACTAATGAAATCTCATGTTCACGATTATAGGAAAAGTGTTGCAGAAACTTATCAAAAAGATCATCAAAATATACTACTCAATTTTTGGGAAAATTTAAAAATCACTCCAAGGCTTGTCCAGAAAAGATCCTTGGAAACAATAGCAAAATATATATGTCACTATATGTCATTGGTTGACATGTAACAAAGAATTCAGTCAAATGAGCCTTAGGCTCAACTTTCCCTTTGTATTTATCAAATTTTAATGGTTCATATTCTAGAGGAAATGGTGTCTACAAATACTCCATGTTGAATGGATAGGATCATACATCTTCCAATTTGAACTTTTTGGTTTGCTTCCTAGCCTAAATGGCAGCAATTACATCCTTCATTTGTTACAATTCGTGGGATACGAAATTGGATGGAATATTGGTTTGAGGGAGAATGTTGGTTTGGAAAAATGGTTGGGAGTCATAAGTAAAACAATTTTACTAGGGTATGATGGAGATACCTTTTGGTTAGATTATTTTGGCTGGTGAATGGACTAAGAATATGCATATGTGGATTGGGATGTACTTGAAATTGCACATTTGGCTATACAATATTCTATTTTGGTTTGGTGCTAAAGGTTTGACCTAGGGGATTTTGTGGTTGGGATGGAGGGATATAATTATATTGTGCATACTATGGTTGAAAAGGGACATGTTGTTGACTAATCAAACCTTACTATTGAGTGAGAACTTGTGGACCAATACCTTGTCTTTGGATTTGTGGAACATTTTGAACTAATGGTTGTCTAGTAGGTACTTGAGAAACATGAGGACCTCATTATTGCACAAATCCTTATGAGGAAGTGAAAGTAGGTTATAGATTTGACATTTATCATTGACCAATATTTTCATGTTACTGACTAGTCATTGCTTGGTTTTGGACTGGCATATTAGTCTATGATTGAAAAGATATGTTCATCATTACTTGGTAGGGTGGAATATTTTTTGCCCCTATTGAGGTGGCAATGTATTCATCATTTGTTGCATTGATACACTAGAATATGTTTACTATTATCAAATACTACTCACTACCTATTGAGGGGGAGTAGGATTCACCACATTTTATCATTGAGGTGTGATATTGGTTATTGTTTGGTTACCTAACCCCATAGGTTGTATAGTTGAGGAAGCAGTTGGTTGAGGCTAGGGTGTAGAAACTCCTATACCTTGGTATGATGACCTATTCATAGGATTAACTATAGACACATGTTGTTGGCTAGTTTTTTATGTATTAGTACCACTTTGATCAAGCCTGGATGTTATTTTCACATTATCTACTATGTTTGGCTCACTATTCAGTGTAGAGGCCGAAGACACCTCTTCAATAATGGGAATATGCATCATATTATCTAATTAAGTAGTTTGTATAAATGGGTCAAAATTTAGATTCTCTTATCTAGTTAACTCTATCATCACTCATGTTAAAGGAACTAGGTTAATGAGAGGCTTACTTACCATGTTCATTTGAGTGAAATCATGTGCTAGATTTAGATATGTTTGATATACTATCTACATTTGGTTAAAGTGCTCTTCCATGATGTTTTTACTTTGATCAGATATATTAAGATCTTGGTACGTTGTTTAGACTATAGCCATAGGATTACTAGAAGAAGCTTGTTGATCATAAATGATATTTTGTGGCACTCTTACTAGCCTTGGTAAATTTTCATGAGGGAAGTCTGATGGAAACTTGGCCCCTACCTCTATGGATCTAACCAAAATCTCATCCTTGTTCTCTAAAAAATGTCACTCAATCAAAAATGGATCATATGTGGAAGTTGTATTAGTAAAATATGACTATTGAAGAACTGGCTCGTTTACTATGGGTATTGTAGCTAGGTATTGTGTGGTTTGTTCTTGGTCCTATTTTGTGTAAGGTGATGTGTTAACTAGATAATTAGCTAATGGATCTTGGCTTTGTGCCCATGATTAAGTATTATAAGAGGGATCAGAATCCATATCATAAGCAATAATATCCACATAAGGGTCTTGCATCATTTCTTCTTGCATAACTACATTACTAATCCATGGATTATACATTAGTCAAATATAAGTGTAGGAATACATGTTCGGATCCATAGTCAATGCTTTGAGATAAAAGGTTAAGGAGTTATTCAAACTCTAAAAAGGTTAATGTCTAAAAATATAATGTTCTAACTTGGTCTAAATTTGTCAAAAAGATCAAAAGGTTTATGTAAGGGGTTGTGAGGAAACAAGCTAGAGTGAAGTACCTAATATTTCACTATTCACACAAAGGTAAGCAAGTAAATGGTCCAAAAATTTGAAATACCAAACTCTAAGGTCAAAGTGTTTCAAATCAATCTACTCTAAGAATTTAAAAGTTTCTAGGTCTTATAGCCAAATTTGGCATCAAAAGATATGCTCAAACAAGGCATGTGCTAGGACTCTTAGAAAAATAGTGTCAAAATCTAGACTTTGAACATAGATGAAAATTTTAATCTAACAGATTTGAAACATTTCTATCAAACACTAGGCATTCAATTCTTGGACATGAACTTGGTCAAGTAGGTATAAGGTATGAAATAAAAGGAACTTTAATTATAATTTTTTTTCATAAAAAATGGTATAAAACTTGGTCTTATTAACAAACAAGATAGACAAAGGTGATTAGTATAACTATTTTAGACAAAATATCACAAAAGTACACTTAGATTGATCTAAAAATGTAGAAACAAATTTAGAACTCTATGTAAGAAGGTTTATGAAGCAATATTCAAAATTCTTTGGGCAGCATAACAAAGCTATACTACCCAAAAAGGTGTGATAAAAAGGTTTGATTCAAAAACCTTTCTAAGGCAAAGCTATTTTCCTATAATTTTGGTAGCATAACAATACCTTTCTTGAGTCAAAATGTTGTGGTGTATAGACTTAAAGTGCAAGTGTTTAGTATGAAATGTCTTAAGTATATCAAGTGATGATAATGATTCTGAATCTTAAATGACCTTCAACCTAAATTATAAATTAAACCTATGTTCCCTCAAGTTTAGTGTAAATGGTGAACCCACTTAACACATCAACCCAATGAACTTGTAAAGATGTAATTTTAAATTTAAATCATAATTGAAGGTCTTAAACAAATTTGGTAAGGTCTAGACTTGATTGGGAAACATAACTATGCCAAAGTGGATGATATGACTCTCAATATTTTGATGAACTTTGAACAAGGCAACTAGATGACCTCATGTGGGTAACATAATGCCTCTTTATTCAAATTAAAATTTGGAAGATGTGTTTGGTTTAGATTTTTTTTTACACCAAGTTTTTGACTCCACACAAGACCTTAAACTAGGATAAAATCAACTAATTAATTTCCCTTAGATCATAAACTAACAAGGTTTCTTGGTATAGTTGGAATCCATCAATATACATTATTTGGGAGGATTTTAAGTGTTCATCCAAAAGTAAATTTGCATTATATAGTAGGGTTTTTACACCCTGCTTCTCTCAAATGATATTACTATGACATGGACCTTGAGGTTCACCTTTCACCAACAATACTTCTACAACAAGTGGGGATTTGTCTAAGATATAATAATTTTTTGAATGATCTATGGGAATCAATTACACAATGAATTTCACACCAAACAATGCAAAATAAAATCATGGGTTTTGGGTCCATATCACTTGGCCTATTGCAAAAAGGTCTAGTCCTTTTTACAACCACTACACCCTATTGTTCACTCAGTGTAGTGTGATTTCCAAAGTGTTACTAAATCTCATGTTCAACTCTAAATGATCCAAATGATGTCAATGCTGAGAGATGAAACCCCAGGTCAAAGCTTCCCTAAATAACTTTTGGGAGGTGATGAATTCCCCCTTGTAAGCCAAGATGCATAAAAATAAAGAAAGCATGAAAATAGAAAGACTTTAGGGTCATTTTTAAGGTCACCCAAACTTTGACAAGTTTTTGGGGAGTGATTTAGATGACTTTCTTTCTAAGCCTTGGACTAGGCTATTTGTAATAGGAATGGTGCTTTTGATTCTAAGGGTTACCTAAAGGGGATAGATGGAAGAGCATACACACAGCATTCCTCTTTTTACCAAACAAAATTTTATTAAACAACTATTGAAAATAAAAATTAACAAGTGTGTTCAATTTAAAACACAAATAAAATGTTTGGTGGTGTTCATTTGACCCCTTGGTCTTAGTTGCAAAATTTTAAAAACATTCACCAAAAACATCTAAAAATTCTTTGTGCGACACCAAAAAAAGGTTATTAATCAATTTTTAAGGATGCAAAAGTGATTTAAACATGTTTTGAGCAAATTTTAAACTTGGTCCTATAGTAAAATTATTATCTTGTCCTTTAGCTTTGGAGCCCTTTTGAGTTTGAAATAATAATCTTTGGAAAATTAGATCTCGAGTCTATGTTTTTTTTTAAAAACATAGTGATCGACATCAGTTAATACCACCAACATTAGTTACAGCCAACCGAGATCTAACCAATGTCAGTTTTACTAATCAACATCAGTTGAGCCAAGTAATTGATGTCATTATTTTTTCTAACATTGGTTATTGTGTAAAAACTATGGCAACAAAAAATGGTAAAATAAAGTTAGAAAATCAATTTACAAGAATTTTAAATTCTTAAATAAATATTTTAGAGTTGCAAAAAGATCTCCTTCAGGTGTAAGATGTGTCTACTCCCATTAGGCATACCATTATGTGATCTAGGAATTTGACTCAAGAGAGGATGGTTAGTATGGTGTTAGTTCTAAAATGAAAACAAAGTGAAATAAACACACTAATAACATAACATGTCTAGGCCTAGACACTAGTGAGAGATTAGTTAACAAAATTAAATGACAAACACAACTAAAAATCAAGGGATCAAATATAAGAGTTCCTTCACATTCTTTGGATGCTCCAAATGCCTTTATAATAGTGGCTTACTCAGCTTGTGCTCATGAAGTCCTTAACAATAGAATCTTGGCTACCTCCATCACTCCTTGGCACCTCTGGCTTATGGCTTAGCTTGGAATCAATTTAGCATGGTAACACTAGTAGCGTGAAGCTTTTGGAACCAATCCTACATTATAACTTTGCATAAATTAAGCTTAGAAATGATGTTGTGAGGCCTCTTGTTTATAGATTTTTGGATTTGATCAGAATCAACCTCAACCATCCATCTCAAGATTGAAGTGTGTGGTTGAGGATTAATTCAATTTTTGGAATTAATTTTTTAATTATCCTCATCATGACATTGGAAGAAGGTGAAATTAAGAGGCATGAAAGGCATCATGGAAGGCATTGATGAGGCATGGAGGGCATGGATATTGATATTTGTGGCATTTATGACCTAGAGATGCCTTCCCAAGAAATGAAGTCATTTGATGATGCAGATATTCAATATTCATTTTGAAAACAAAGCATTCAATAAGTTTGCATATAATTCTTGATTAGGCCTTGATTTGGGTTAATTATCTCTTAAAAATGATTAAGCACTTTATGCACAAATTACTCAAATTGATCAGAATGGCTTGTTATCGATCCTAAATTTTATTAGATTAGAATTAGAAGTCATTATCAGATGTATTGGATGCATATTCCCATTTAGTATGTTGCCAATAAAAAATAACAAAGGCATGAGTCTTTTGCAAAAGATTTGATAGGAAAGAGTAGTCCAAAACACATGGGTACAAAATTAGCATTTTGACTCAAAATGATTTGATCAAAGTTAGCTAGCCCATAAATTGCATTGCCCTATTTAGGGATACCCTGGCCAAAATTGGCACTTGAATATGTCAGTTTCACATCATTTTATGTGTTTTACTTTTTTAGTCCAAATTGTGCATTTTGAGTGGAAAGTAACCAAAAACCTAATTGTAGGTTATTAGTGGCTAGTTTTAGGTGTCTACATGATATATTATTAGAATGGATTTATTTATGGTAAAATTATGTATTAGATATATTCAACACATGATTTATAGTTTGTTACTCTAGATTTCTATGCTATCATTATCTACCCATCTATGAAGGGATGGCCATCCCCTTATTTGGGAGATAGCACAGGGGATTTATGGTCCATGGTTGGTGTAGAAAAGTGCTCAAATGATGATCTCCATCCCAGATAGATTACTATTCTTGAGACTACACTTGAAATTACATATTTATACTTGAGTCATGGAGACTCTGCTTAGAAGAGATTTATATCATGATTTATCATTTGAGATATTTTAATGTATTACTAAAAGTTGTAACATTTATACATTATACTTCTACAACAATGGATATAATGTTATATCAATCATGGATAAATTTTTACTATTTGATTTACTATGATATGTAGTATTTATTGGTGTTTCAGTATTGATCATGATTTCTATATATGCTCATGGTGATCCTTAGCTAAGTGGATTAGATATAATTTTTTTCATTAATTAAATTAATACAGTTAGTTGAATATCACTAGTTATATTTTTAATGGTGAAACTTATAAGTTGAATATGTGTATTTTTTTTTAAAATATTATAATATTCTAGTAAAATCCATTGGGATTGTTACATTGGTGTATTAGAACTGAGATTCAAACTCTAGGACTTAATGTGTCTACTAACAACTTATTCTCTTGATAAATAGGAAGAATAATGGTGCATGATAGATCATGAGGTGAGGGTACTTAAAATACCAAACCCCCTATTGATATAAATTAGTTTTCCACTAAGCTATAAAGTTTGACTTAATCCTCGCAACCACATAAGAGACTAGGGACCCAATCATGACCCTAGAATAGGAATTTCATGTATATGAAGAGGAAAAATCTCAAGAGAAACTTGAAGAGCATCCTGATGACTAGAAACATCTTTAACAGTAGAGGCATGAGGAGGTGCCACAAGATGCAAGAGCTTGATTAGCTAAAGAGTTAGAATGTAACATGAAAAATGTAAATCCACCCAAGTTTAGTGGAACTATTTTGGTGGATGGAGTTAAAGCATGGATAACACAAATGGATAAGTATTTTAAGATTCAAAATTATTTTGAAGTCATGAAAGTAGTCAAGGAGTTTATCAACTTACTAGTGAAGCATCGACTTGGTGGGAAAATAAAAAGCTCAAGATGAACCTTGACTCAACTAGCATCATTTGAAAATAATTTTTGACATTGTTTAGGTCATGATTGATTCCATAGTTTTACTTTGATCAAAAGTTTATGAATTTTTAAAATCATAAGGGGATTTGATGGTGAATGAATATTAGGTGCAATTCACCAAGATTCTTAAGTTTGTACCTTAGTATTAGGCTAATAAGAGGTTAAAAATCAATAAAATCATCATGGTATTGAAACCCTAAATTGGATGTGAAGTACATGTGCACATTCCATATTCTATAGATCAGGTGTTCGATAAGGCAATCAATTAGGAACAAAAAATAAAATCTCTTTCCCAAATCAAAGATAAGTTTAAAAAGAAATTAGAAAGTTATAAACCAAATTTTAATAAGAATTATTGGAGGTATAGGAGTGGAGATTCAAAGGGGTATTTCAAAAATCACAATTCCAAGTTCAATAGTGGTTTAGGGAACAAGAAACTTGGTAATGATTTCAAGGGTGGTTTTAAGGGAAATAAGTAAACTAAGAAGAAAGGACTAGTTGGAGGTTTCTTCATTTTTAGAGGTGACCATTTTTCTTGATAATGTCTTTATGACAAATTAAATATCATGGATTTAGATTCTTATCAAGTTACATTTCAATAGTGGATTCATGTAGCTATTGGAAATCGATAAGTTGAGTATCAAGATTTGACTATAAGCCTATCAAGTATTTTGTTTGACCATCCATTTTATATTTTGATTGATAATAGAGATAAATAATGTTTTATTACTCTTATAATTCTAAGTAAATTATTGACAAAGGATATATTTATGACAAACACATGGCCGGTATAATATGGGAATGAGTCAAAGGTCAAATTTGACAAGTGTCTAGTCAAAGAAGAGATTAAGTTCCCTGAGTTTACTATAATAATATATATTTATACAACACTATTTGTATCATATGATGTGATCATAATATTCAATTTGTTTGTGAATCATAAAGCTAAGGTTGAATGTTTTCTTAAGAAGGTTGAGTGTCAAGATGATTTCAGAAACTAGATACACCTTTAGGGAGAGAAAAGAAAGTTAAAGCTAAGAAATATTTATTTAATTTAAATTAAGAAATATCAAAGGAAGGGATGTCAAGAATTTATAATTAAGATAAATTAGATGGAATAATATAAGAAATCATCTATCAAAAACAAGGGGTGTTCTAGTTATCCTCATCAAGAAGGATGACACTCTTCGCTTGTGTATAGACTATACAATGTTTAATAAAGTAAAAATCAAGAAAAAATATCTATTTTCATGCATTTATGATAATTTTTATCAAATGTGAGGGTCCATAATATTTTCTAAGATTGATCTTAGAGTAGGGTATCACCAATTGAGGATATATGAAGAGGACATTCTAAAAACAACATTTAGGACTTGATATGGGCACTATGAATTCAAAGTGTTACAATTTAGAGGGGAGGGGAGGGGAGGGGAGGGGAGGGGAGGCACTAATTAAATACAACATGGGTCAACCAACCTATATATATTTATTCATCCCATCTCCCATATCTATATAAGGGAGGGAAGGGGTGAGGTTCAAGTGCCACTCCCAACTAGATATATAGATAGATGAGAGACTACCCATATTTTATCTATATGGCTCAGCCTCCCAAGAGAATTATGACTTCCCTACCTCCCTATCTCCCCATATATAGAGAGGGCAGTGGGGAAGTCCCCCCCCTCTCTCTCTCTCTCTCTCTCTCTCTCTCTATATATATATATATATATATATATATATATATATATATATATATATATATATATAGTTTCCATATAGATAGAGGGGGCACATGAGGAAAAAATTATATATATATATATATATATATATATATATATATATATATATATATATATATAATTTTTTCCTCATGTGCCCCCTCTATCTATATGGAAACTATATACTAGGGCACCTCCTAATCCTATAAGAGAGGGAGAAGATATGCCCTACCTATATCTACTATAGGCCCTCTATCTAGATAATAAAGGAAACTTGCCTATCCTCTATTCATTAGTCCCCCACCCTTCTATCCCAAAAACTAGATGAGATACCCCCACCCTCTATCTCTATTATGGATATAGAGGAAATGTGTCAACCTTATATTTAGCACAGGGACCAACCAAGCCTCTATTATGTTATTAAGGGAAGATAAATCCAACCCTCCATCTAGATTTTGGGGGAAGGAGGAAAGCCCCCATTGATCTGTGTGGTTTAGTTGGATGGCCATCTATCTATAAATATTTATGGCTTTTAAAACAACATTTAGGATTTGTTATGGGCACTAAGAATTCAAGTAAGTGTGAGGTATCCTTTTAGGAATTAAAAAATGAGGCTTACTTTAGCACTAGTGCTAAGAATTTTTGATCTTAATGGTCAATTCTCAATGATCATTGATGCATCTAGGGATGGACTTGGAGGATTTATTATGCGAGATGGTTTAGTGGTAGCCTATTAGTCTAGGAAATTTAATCCTTATGAGGTGAATTATGCCCATCATGACCTATAAATTGTGGTAATTATGTATGAATTTTAAGTTTGGAGGCATTATTTGTTGGGAAAACCATTTGAGCTAAAGAGTGATAACTTGGGACTCAAGTATATCTTTACCCAACTAAATTTGAATGATTATCAAAGATGGTGGTTAGAGTTATAATATAATTATGATTTCTATATTAACTATATCAAAGTCAAGGATAATAGAGTAGATAATGCTCTAAGTCATAGAAGGTACATAACATTCATGGTTATTATCAGTAATAATTTTAAATATCAAGTGATTAAATTATCACTAAGAGATTCATTCTATGATTAGTTCAAAAATCAATGTTTGAGAATGCTCAAAATCCTAGTTATAAGGATTTTGAGATAGAGAAAGATGTTCTTTTATGGTATAATGGTAAGATGCATGTGCCTAATAAGGATAATTTGAGGAGCACAATGCTAAAATAACTACATATTTCCCCATATTTAGGACATCTAGGAGTAACCAAGATCATGGATGAGCTTAAACCATTCTATTTTTGAAAAGCAATCAAGAGATATGCATTAGATTTTATGTATCATTATTTTGAATGTCAATGTATGAAAGCTAAACATGTGCATCTAGCTAAATTACTATATCCACATGACATATCATAATGGAAGTTGTAAGTTATTAGTATGAACTTCATGTAAGGTTTATCATTATCATGTAATATGCATCACATGATCTTGTTTGTAGTTTAAAAACTATCCAAGGTATCTCACTTCATACTAGGTAACTTGATAAATGATGCACCTATGCTTATGAAGTGATTAGTGAAGGAAGTGTATTGATTACATGGTTTTCCAAAGAAGATCATTTTGGATCAAGATTTGAAGATGACTTATAGATTTTGGTTGACTCTGAATTCAGTTCTAGGTATGTAGTTGAACTCTAAAACAACATATCACCCACAAAATAATGGATAGATAAAGTCATTTAATCAAATTTTAGAAGATCTCCTTCATATGTATTGCATAGATCAAAAGTATAAGTGGGAAGATTATCTTCCATTGGTTTATTTTACTTAAATAAACTCATACCAATCAACACTGATGATGACTCTATTTGAAGCATTTTATGGAAGGAGGTGTAGAACACCAATTAGTTGGGATAGGTTAGAATACAAGGCAATCTTTAGACCTGAGATGCTTTCAAAAGTAGAAGAGTAATCCAAGAAAATCAAGTAGAGGTTAGTTGAGATTAAAAATAGATAGAAAAGTTATGTTGATATGAAGAGAATAAATAGGTAATATTTTATTGCTTATAAAGTGTTCTTATGGGTTCCATAAAAAACTCAATTAAATTTGAAAATTTAACAAAACTTTCACTAATATATGTGGGACCCTTCAAATTTTTACAAGTGGTCAATCCTATAGTGTATAAGATTGTATTACCACTAGCTATAGCTCTTTTTCATAATGTCTTCCATGTATATTAGCTTTAAAATTATGTAGTTGATCCATCACATGTGTTGGATTAGAATGCTTTATAGGTTCTAGACCCAGGGTGGTCATGGTAAAACCAATCAGATTAATTGACACATGCAAACTTTGTTTGCATAATAGATGAATGTCATAGTGAAAGGTCCTTTAGGACCAATACTCTGAGGATAGTGCCACTTAAGAGGACTATGATGATTTTTTTAGGCTATTTTCACATTTTTTTGCTTGATTTTCTATTACATATTATATTATTTTCTATTGAATATTTTTTTAAATTCATAACTTGTGTTTGAATAAATTTCATCGAGATGATGACCAACTTTAGGGGGGAAGTATGTCACATCCTAATTTCTCTCTAAGCTGAATAACCTATTTGATCCATGGATTATTATGGTTGATTAGTTGATTAACTAATATTTGATTAAGCTTAATGACATATGTTAATTATGGGACAATTTATGTTGCTTAATTTACATGATTAGTTGCTATGAGTTAGTAGTAATTTTAATTCTATATATTGTGATCATGTTTGATTATTATACCACATTATTTTATGGATATAATGATGCTTAGGATAACTACCTTCATTGTTATGAGGTACCTTCATTGTTATGAGGTAGATGCATGACAGGTTCTTCCCTTAGAGTGTGACAGAGGGAGAGCATCATCAGAGATGGTGGTTTAGATGGAGATGTTATGGGATGATAGATAGCGAATCTAAAAACCCTTGTACACACCACATGTTTATTTCATGATTATGTTGTTTAATAGGTAGTCATAGTGTGCTTTGTTTTATATTTAAATAACTATTGTGTGCTTTTACATTTGAATTAGTTTAGTTTCTATTAATGATTTTGTTGATTTGTTTGAGTGATTTTGTTAGTTTAATGAGAGTATTTATCTTATCTTGTTTAATTTAATTATTTGGTTGAATGAGTGAAATTATATATGATGTGCTTATCTTATTACTTTATTGAGTATGTATAGTGTTATGGTATGATGACATATTCTATTTTTATTATTCATCTATAAGATTTAGATAATAATAAAATATTCTATGATATTATATAGGTTTGAATTAGTATCAAAAGATAAACAACATTTTTTTAAAGATATCATATTTTATTAAATTTTTGATCAAAGGTTTCATATTCAAAGTACATTAGACATTAGTTATTATTAAATGATTTGAGAAAGTGATTGTGTTACAAAGTATTTTTTGATTGACATGGTAACATGAACTATGATCCTTAAATTCATTGTCATAATATTTAGTTTATAAGTTAGTCGAATGGCTGACTTTGCATGGAAGGTTGAATCAATTAAGTCGATAGATGATGCATGTATAACATGAAGGTTATATTGTTGTCTATTTGATTGTTTTAGAAGTTGATGAAGAAGTAACTTAAGTCAAAGGGCATGCAATTATATTTAGGATTATAAAATTATTATTCTAATCAATGGAAAATAAGTTTTGAATGATTAGGGTTACTAACCACTCATTAACTTCAAGTTAAACATTATTTGGAGAAGATAATGGAGCTTATTGGGTAGGGCATGTTAATGGACTATGGAAATTGGTTGAAATATTTCTACATGCATTAATATAATAAGTTGAAGGGCTCATTAATGGTGGAGAGTAAGTGGAAGGAGATCAATAAAAAGAAGAGAAATAAGGTTGTGGGTAGACACATAGTGCACACATATAGGAGAGAGTTATAGAAAGAAAAGAAGGTGATAGTGAATAAAGGTGAAAGGATTATTACATGACTTCTTAGAATTCATACATTTACTAGGTTAGTTTTATAATTAAATTCATATGTCAAATATTAAATAAGTTTTTCTAAATATGTTTTTGTTAGTGGGTTTCTTTGGTTGAATATTGGAAAAAATGGGTTGTATGTGGAGCCTTATGGAATGCTTGGCCTCTATAGAACCCCACATTCGGCTCAGGGTAACTTGAGGGTTTTGGGTAAAGCCATATAATTTCCATGACTATTTAGGCTTCAATTAAATCTTATCTTAAACCCCTCTCTTAGTTCAAAAAACTTTGTTCATAAATAAGAAGCTATACTTTATAGATATATACATGGTGGATTGAGATTATATATTTGAATCAGTTTATATATATATATATATATATATATATATATATTTAACATATGGATTAAAAATTTGGACAAATTATGGGTTTGACTATGTATACACCTATTTGGACTTTAGATATAAAATGTGGATTTCATTATATAAGAGGGGCTATGATTATAGACACACACACACAGATATATATATATATATATATATATATATATATATATATATATATATATATATATATATATATATATATATATATATATAAGCATATGTATATATATGTTGTCAATTTTATGCGTATAGGTATGTATGGGTAAAAATGATGAGATATATACATCTACTTGTATGTATGTATTTATTTATGTATGCATACCTATAACGTGATTTTTAGTGATTTAATGGGTGACTATGTACATACACATTTATATATAACCCTATATTTTGAAACTATCAGGGTTTATAGATAGTAGTACATATTTCCTTTTGAAGTTACTTGTATAGGCAACTTGGAGGTTATGGATTCATATGATTTATGTAGTTTTTAGTATCAAATGAATACACACACACACACACACACACACACACACACATACACACACACACACACACACACACACACACACACACACACACACACACACACACACACACACATAAAGGAATTATATTTGTATACTGTTGGATATATATTGTAACCCTATACTAAGCATATTTCTTATATAAATGAATTTGGGGAACTTTCAGTGTAAGACTTATTATAAAACCTAGTTATGGGTAGGTGAACGATTGAATGTAGGTTATTTTTTTGGCTTAAACCATTGTAAAATACCAAAAAAAGTTTTAATATATATATTAAATTTTATGGGATTATGTTCATTCTAATTATGAACTAGTATTTATGTTTAAATATGACTATGTAATATATATAGTTCAGATTTATATTTTATTTGAGAAAGAGGCTTAATAAATCAATGAATGGATTGATTTTTATGGGTTTAATTGTATGTAATGCATAGTATTCAAATGTGTGTTTTTATTTTAATAATGATACCCAAGTTGGGTATTCAACTATGTTTTTTTAATAAACAATACCTAAGTTGGGAATAATCAACTGAGTGTTTATTATTGCTCATATGAAATAAACCTAATTTGAAAAAATGTAAATTGATTGATTTAGTATATTGAATTAATAGCATTGATGGATAAATGAGTAGTTGTGTTTAACATTATTATGTATGTTTTTATTATTATGGAAAATGGGAATTTATTCAATTAAAAAGAAGGGTTATGGGGCTTTTGTTTGTTAGATGACTATATACTTAGTGCATATAGTATACTCTACAAGAAAGAGAGTGGATGTCATCTTAGGAGTATACTATATAAAAATGAAGTATTTTTAATGTATTAAATTTGTATGTAGATTATATATATACACACTCTACAAGAAAGAGAGTGGATGCCATCTTAGGAGTATTCTCAAACAAAAATCATATATATTAAACCACACACACACACACTCACACACACACACATAGTTTATTATGTATATATGTGATATTATCATAATAGCATGTAATTAATGCTTGTTTATATTTTATTATTTAAATACAAAGCATTAAATTAATGTATTTATGAGTTTAAATTTGGACTAGCTTTTTCTAGATTTAGAATATGAATAATTTATGAGCTTATGATACAATGTTGATTCATGGATAAATAACATTATAAGTTGTTTAATATTATAGGTAATTGATAGTTTTGATGTGATCATACCCAGATGGAATGTTTAGGATTATTTCTAGATTATGTTTATTATATGTAATAAACTAGATAAATAGATTCATTTCACTTCATTTGATGGACTAAATGAATGTGTGTGATATTGCTATACTTAGCATAATTTTGATTTGCTAAAGAGGAATATTTTTGAATTAATCTATTGGTTTTGATATTATTATTTATTTTTATTAAATCTTACATTCATGACCCTAACTAATTATTGGATGGATTCCACTAGATTAATTTGTGCCATCAATGCAAGATGAGGTATAATATGATCAAGTGGTGTGTATAAATTTGATTGATCCTAGAGATCATTTATTATTGAAAACTTTGTCCAAAGTAATGTTTTATAAACATTATCATTTCATATGTTGATATAGTTATCGTATTTATGTGATATCATATTAGAATAGATTTATTTATGGTACACATTATGTATTAGATATATTCAACATACAAGTTCTAGTTTGTTACTCTAGATTCCCACACTATCATTATATATCCATATATGAAGGGAAGGCCATTCCCTTGTTTGAGAGATAGTGCAAGGGATCTATGAGTTGTGGTTGGTGTGAAAAAATGTTCAAATGATTTTCTTCCTCCTAGATGGAATAATATACTTGAGACTACACTTGAGATTACATATTGATACTTTAGTCATGGAGACTCTTGACTCATGGAGACTATACTCAGAGTAAATTTGTATCATGATTTATCATTTGAGATATTTTTATTTATTGCTAAAAATTGTAACATTTATACGTTATAATTTTACAATAGTGGTTGTAATGTCATATCATTTGTGCCTAAATTTGTAATATTTCATTTATGATGATATGTAATATTTATTGTTGTTTCAATATTGATCATGATTTCTACATTTATTTATGGTGATCCTTAGATAATTGTATTATCTATAACCTTTTTGATTAACTAAATTAATACAATTAGTTAAAGATCACTAGTTAGGTTTTTTGTGGTGAAATTTATATGTTGAATATGTGTATTTACTTTTTTTTAAATTACAATATTATGTTAAAACACAGTGGGGTTGTTATAAACAAGGGAATAACCCTCCCTTCAAGAATGGGTAGATAATTATGGTGTGGAAATATGGAGTGATAAATTTTAACCCGTGTTCTATAAGATAACTAATACATGATGTATACCATAAAGAAAACTATTCTAACATGATATCATATAAATTGATTTAACTATTTTTGAAATATTGATGTATTATTCCTAATTTAGTTAAGGGTATAACAATAAATAAATTAGTAAATAATATTGAAATAAATAGAGTACTGATTTGTATAATTTATTTAACCTTTGTAGCTTTTTACAAATAGTAATAAAATGAGATAGATATAACTTAGATTAAATAATATTAAGATGACCTAGACAAAAGTCAGTACTGGTTGTGTAGGACTGGGACACTATTATAAATTAGGATATGGATTTCATTTGGTGAAAGGATATAAGCACCAAAAATAGGACACTTTAATGTCCAACACTATAGTCTAGGTCTAAACATTGTTATCCAAATTGGTCACTAAGATCTAAGTTTTCTAGATTTTATCCACTGTCCCTGTATTAGTCCATCTATAAAATTTCAAGGCTTGACTATTGATGAAGCTCCTTGTAGAGATGATTTAATCTATAAACCTAGACCTTAAATATTTTTCAATGAAACTTGAAAAAGAGGGGAGTTAGTGTGTGTAATATGCATTGAACATGTATCCACACCCCTTGTGTGGGCACACTACCTACATACCATTATTTTGAAGAGGGATTAAGCCATATGTATTTCTCCCACTTGATGTCCTTTGTGCAATAGTGTTATGTGGATGTAAAAATGCTAAAATGGGTGTGTTTGAGGTGACTAAGGATTTGTGTGAGGGTTTAAATGAGCTTAAGGCTATATTGGTTGGTTGTATGCAGAGAATAGGGAAAATTTCCTTAGTGGTTTTACTTGTATTCTTTCTTGATTCTTAAATAATTTCCAACCTCTTCTAAATGAACTTTTAATTAGATTTTATAGAGATCTATTGGTCATGGGTTAAATTCATTCACATGGTCATGGGTTAAATTCATTCAAATTAGGTTGACATAATGAGGAATAATAATCAAGAGAAAATGGTCACCTAGGCTCAAAATGTGATTGGATAAGAGTGCTAAAAATTGGACACCCTAGGGTCTAGTGCTATAGTCTGACTTGGGTTCTATTATCCTATAGGTACATGACCTAGGGTATGGAATAATCTTGGAAAATGGAGCCTCCCTAAGTTGGAATGAGGTTCTAAAAGTCTATAGATGATTGGAAATTAGTGAAAAGGTGGATAAAAGGGTCTTGAGAGCATGCGAGAGGGACTTGTGGGTTTGGTATTATAAGGCACACTTAAGTTACCAATTTTGACATTATATATGACTAAAAAAACATCTAAACTATATCAAACACATGAAATGATAATGTTTAACAATAAACATTACATTTGTCAAAGTTATCAAATAGTTAATGATCTCTAGGATCAATCAATTTCATACACACCACTGAATCAAATTAATCCTCATATTACATTAATGTAACTAATTAAGCTAGTGTAATCTATCACACTACTTAATTAGGGTCATGAATACAATATTTGGTTAATTATATAATAATATAAAAGATAATAGATTGAATCAAAAAATTCTCCATTAGCAGTTATAAAATATGTTATGTATGGAAATATCAAATACATACATTTAGTCCATCAAATATAATGAAATGAATCTAAAATCATCTAATTTATTTTATAATAATACATAGATTCATAAATATCCCATATAAGTATCATACATCTAGATAAGAAACATATCATGGCATCTAGTTACAAAAGTACAAAATGTAAATTTAAATGTTATTTCATTCATATAATAAAATTAATGTACCAATTAAAACCACATATTTAACATATAGTAAAAATATCATTTTAACCCATAATATTAAAATGAAAATTAGTCAATCTCAACTATCTCATATATATATATATATGAGAAATATATATATATATATATATATATATATATGTTTTCTCAAAATAGTCGTACACACTCAAAATTCAACCAAGATAATCAAAATACAACCATATATATTTTTGATACCATGTTATATTTTTAAATATTTTATCGAGTGTGACAATATATATGATATACATTCATATTTGAACTAAGTCATAATATACATGTATCCCATATATGTATGTATTAAGCATATACTTAGCTGTGTATAGTAAATGAATAGATAATAAACACTTATAACTATATATGCATTGTAAATATGTTATAATCTATAGGGACTTAGTATTATATCCATGTCTCCATGATTATCATGTATATAATCAAATGCATATACTTATTTATCTAATCAATAATTCATCATTTAAATTACACGTATAGATGACTAGATTGTTTTAGTATTGAACTTAAACACCAACTACCACATAAGTATTTAAAAGCACATCCAACACTTAATACACAAATGTACATGGACATATACTATTTAACTTAAGATCATTTCTTTCATTTTCTAGCTAAGATTAAGCTACCTATCTATTTGTGATACCTATTTATATAGTATTCAATTGGTAATTTAATACTCAGTCACCTATGTCTTAATAGTACAAATTTATATAATTGCATAAATGTATTAACAACATATAGCTACACATAACCTTAACTAATTGAATCCTAAAGTTCTAGACATATGTAGGTTAAATAAAGTTCACTCATATTTATATCTATTAAAAAATAAATAAAATGTTGATTTATACAAAATGACAATCCATTATTTAAAGTCTTCCACATGTAGTCCTAAGACCAACTCAACTACCATTTTTATAAATTTTATATTAAATGGTTAAAGTAGATCCCTCAAATCATAATCTAATTATAAAAAACTTAGTATAAAAATGGAATCATTTATTTTTCATTCAAACAAATAAAAAACCAGTCGAATTCTAATTATATGATCAGTCTCAAGTTGATTCATTATTGTATATATATAGATGTTGTACATTTTATTTAATTTATCATATATATAGTGATATATATATATATATATATGTATATATATATATATGTATATATATATATATGCATATACATACATACATACATATATGTATGTATGCATGCATGTATTTATGTATATAGCTATACTCATAAATGAAATTAACTTAATTTCATTCTATATGTGCCAACTACATTTACACACATTTGAATCCCTACCCAGATTTGACTATTTATAACCTGATATAAATTTCACTAAATCATTTGCCTGATACAAAAAAGGCTTATAATTATATTTAATAATTCTAAAATTAAATCCTTTATTTCTACTATCATACCTATATGGGTTTCTATCTATGTTTGTGTTTATATATCCAAACTAATTCAATCATGTTAATACTAAGTCCAATACTCTATGGAGTCTATTAAAAATACTCATTAAAATAAATAGTTATACCCTACAGAATTTTCATAGGGTTACCCAAAATTTAAGTCAATTATAAAAACATAGAATTTTTCCTTGGGATATTCTATTCAGTAAGACAAGAAAACAAATCTTTAGCCATTCAATTTGGGTTTTTTTGGATTACATGTAGGGTTCTATGGATGAATGAGCCATCCAAAGGGACCTAAATTAAACCCTTTTTTTTAATAATTTCAATCATAACTAAAACTATCTAAACTCTTTTCATAAATTCATTACCATATTTAATTCAAACTATCAAACAGGAATTTTAAATACACCACCAATGTGAAAATGAGATTTAGATGCCAAGGAATCTCTTAGAACAAAATCCTTTCATCCACTTTTGCCTTATATGTATCATATTTCATGCCCTCATAGGCCTCTCCCTTTTGTATTTTATTCTCATCTATTCCCTTTCTCACCACACCAATTTTTTTCCCTTCTTCGGTAGAGTAATGGCTAAATTTTTGCATGTCAAGAATAACTCAACAAAACAAATAGTCTACCACCATTTTCTCATGTAAAAAAATTCAAACTCACATAATGGTTTTTCCATCTCAATTCAATGGAAAATTAACCCTAATCATCTCAAATTTTAGAATTATTAAACAAATAAACTAACAATTATATTATCCCCATTGAACTATGCATGTTTATTGATGTTGATTAAAAACATGCATCAAATTTATAAAATTCATCAACATTATAATTACTTATGACAATGTTGATATATATTATGGTTTTTAAAATAAAATCAAATTTAACAATAATTCAATCAACATTATATATTCAAATGTTAATGCAACTAATCACAAACCTTCACAATAACTCATTAACTCATTGATTAACACTATGAATTCACTTAGTAATAAAAATAACATAATAGTTGTTTAATGATATGAATAATTCAAAATTAGTCAACACTAAGTTAAATATAATGGTATTTCCTTTTTATTACTTAAGAGTGAAACTATTGATAGGTAATAGTTAATAATAATGTTATACAAGAATGCCATTGACTTCAATAAGTCTATATAACATAGCATTACTCAACAACTTATTTCTATGTTCATATTTCACAAATATGATACTAAAATTATCATATAAGAACTTCATATGATCTGTATTTAACATTATAAATACCTTATCCTTTTTTTTTAATTTTAGGGTTTATGAGGACCCTTCCCAATAACATAAAATCTTAAAAAACTAAAATGGCTTGGATTGACAACAAAACCATCAAGGCATCTGACCAACATATGCCAAATAAAACCAACTTTCTAAAAGTATTCAAATACTTCCTCTATAGATCATAATAGAATTTACCAAAACATATTACTAAAATTACTACATCTTACCCTTTTTCACTTTATTATGAGAATAAAGTATCCTAGTAGGGGAACTTGAAATGAGACATTTTTACCTCTTATTACTGTCTATTCTTCTTCTTTACATGAATTACCTAAATCCAAATTTTTGTTTATACCACATTCCATACAAGAGCCTATACAAGCCTTAATTTTGCTATCAAGATCCACAAAACTTCTTTCACTCAACCTGACCACCTCAAAAACTTGAAAGGGATCTATCATATGTACCTTACCTACTTTTACATCTTCCTTGTTAAGGATTTTTGAAGCAGCTCCTGAAGGCCAATCAAAATTGCTAACCAAAGAAACTTTAATAATCTCTTCATTTTCCTTCACCCTCCATGAATACTCAACTTTGCATTTGGACTTTTGAAAAAAAAGAATAAATATGTCCAATTTGATAACATTTCTATCATATAAAAAGAATCCCTTCATAATCAATGGTTTGTAACTAACATCTACCTTTGACATTTGACTCAATATTTTCCATAAGATGTTAAGAAATATCCATTCAAACAAGAACCCTAGAAACATTCATATTCTAGAAATTCAAATATGAAGTATCAATTTATATTATATCACCTCAGGATCCCCCAATAGTCGACAACCTAATCTCTAACCAAAATTGAATAAGAAGATACGACAATTGACCCAAATGGGTTTAAGAGAAAGGTTTTAAATTAGAGGATTAAAATCTATAAACCAAGGATTAATAAAAATAATATGATGATCACAAATCCAAGATTTATCTTATAAAATTTTATTATAATCAATAAGGTTATCAAAAACCATAATGAAAAAAACTTTGGCATAGGTGTAAATTTACAAACTACCCTCCAAAATAGGCCACAAAGATTTCAAAATCCATTGATGAAGAGAAATAAGGAAAGGCCAAAATGTATAAAAATGGAAAACTAAACCCATTTCTACATACGATTCCTCACCTTCCAACACCTCCTCTAGAACCTCCTCAAAATTCACACCTGAGAAATCCTTAGCCACTCTCAAAACCCTAAGCTACTCTTTTTGGGAAACTAAATTGCCAATAGAGAACCTATCTACACTAAAATCCAATTTTATAAGGTTAGATATCTACCCCACCACCCCCACACTCATCTTCCCCACCCCTAAGTCTACCAATGCCTCTATTTCAATATAATTATTTGATGTCATCCCATTTAGAGGAAAGGCTGACACCCTTTGGTCACCATTCACAACCAAATCAGGATTCCACTATTGATATGCCATAGAATGTAGACCCCCCTCCATCTCAATTTCCACCTTTATAGGTGGTTTTGGGAAAGCCCAATTTGTAAAAGTGCATAACATCAACATTAGTAGTAGTCTTCTGATTTATCAATTATGCTCAATCCTTAAACTTTTTCATTATTATTTTCACTCCTATATTCAATAAGTACCTTATTCTTAATTCTTAAACAAAATATTAATTAGATAACAAACTGATCAAGCAAAGTATTAGAACTTGTTTAATACCTATAGCTATGAATACCAAACAAAACACTATTTTACAAAACACTTATTTATGTCTAATACGATGATAAGTCACACAAATATAGGTAAATATTCATTTAATTAGCTAAGAAATAACATCAACAACCATTAATGCAATAACACAACCATATTAGTGAAATCACACACTCAAAATAACATGATCATCAAATAACAACAAGATCATCAAATAGAAAAATAAGATCATAGTAGACATATATATATATATATATATATATGAAATCAAAGACATACTATAACTATCTAACTTAAATAATGAACATAAAGCATTCTAATATATTATGGTGTTTGTGTGTGGGTTTCTAAAATTTCTCTCTACATCCCCCAATGCCTCCATTTATACCACCCTCTTTGATGATGCCCTCCTTCCATCACACTCGAAGGGATGGATCTGTCCTACATCCACCTCACAATAATGAAGGTAGTTAACTCAAAATACAAATTTGTCCATAAAATACTATTGCATAAGCTAATAAACATGTTTGTCTAGTACAAAATATAAAATTATAACTAACCCATAGCTAATCAATCATGTAAATTAAGCATCATATAACTATTCCATTATTATCATATGAAATAAATCTTAATAAAATAGTAGTTAATAAAATAATAACCATGAAAATACATGGATCAAAAGGTTAATAAGCTTAGAGAGAAATTAGGATGTGACATCCTCCCCCCTAAAGTTGGAAATTATCACAATGACACTTATTCAAACACAAGTTCTAAATTTAAAACACTATGCAACAATAAATCAAGCAAATAAATCTGGAAATAGCCTGTAAAACTCATCATAGTCTTCCCAAGTGGCACAATAATCAAAACATTGGTCCAACTAGACCTTACACTATGACACTTATCTATTACATAAATTGAGTTTATGATTGTCAATTATTTTGATTGGTTCTACCAAGACCACCCTAGGATCTAGAACCTACAAAGTATTCCAATCCAACACATATGAGGGATCAACAACGTACTTTTTAATATAAAACACATGGAATACATTATATAAGAGAGATAGATCTAGTGTCAATGCAAGCCTATATGCTATAAGATTTACCACTTCTAAATCATCTAAGGGTACCACATATCTAGGTGAAAGTTTTGTTAACTTCCCAAACTTAATCAATCTTTTTTGATGATTACCTTATACAAATAATTTATCACCTATAGAAAACTACCTTGTTATTCTCTTTAGATCAGCATAAATTTTCTATCTATCATGTGACTTAGTTAACCTTTACCTGATTGTCCTAAATTGATCTTCCATTTTCATGAGCATCTTATGTCCAAATACTACCCTGTCCTCTAACCTATCCCAAGTGATTGGTGTTTTACACCTCCTTCTATGTAATGCCTCAAACAAAGACATCTTCAATGTTTATTGGTATGAGTTATTTTAATCTAACTCAACCAATGGAAGGTACTCTTCCCACTTATATTTTTTATCCATGCAATACATAAAAAATAGATCTTTTAAAACTTGGTTAACTCATTCTATCTATCCATCAGTTTTGGGTGATAAAAAATGTTTAAATTCAATTGCATACCTAGAGATAAATTTAGAGTTAACCAAAATATATAAATCATTCTTGGATCTCAATCTGAAATGATATTATCTATAAATCCATGAAATTGATACACCTCTTTCATGAATCTCTTGACAAGCATAAGTGCATCAACTGTCAAGTTTCCTAGTATGAAGTGGGATACATTTGTTAGTTTGCCAAATATAACTAATATCATATCATGTTAGTTCCATGATAATGGAAACCCATGGATAAATTTCATACTAATCACCTACCACTTCCTTTATAGTATATCATGTGGATATAATAAACATATCAAATGCACATATTCAGCTTTCACATGTTGACATTATAAATGAGACACAATATTAGATGCATCTTTTTTAATTCCTTTCTATAAATAGAGTGGTTTTATCTCAGCCATGATCTCAGTTACACTTGCATGTCCTGAATATGGGTCATTATGCAATTCTTTTAGCACTATGATCCTCATATTATCTCTATTAGGAATATACATCTTACTATTTTACCTCAAAAAACCATCACTCTCTATCTTGAATCCTTTATACCTAGGATTATGAGCATTCTAAAACAATTATTTCTTGACATGATCATATAATTAATCTCCTATAAATAATTTAATTACATGATATTATAAAAATACTCTTGATACTATCCACAGTTGCTATATACCTTTTATAGCTTAGAGCATCAGAAACTCTATTCACCTTGCCTTTGATATAATTAATATCAAAATAATAAATAGGTAAGAATTATAACCATTGTCTCTAATGAGTAATTAGGTTTATTTGGGTGAAGATGAACTTGAGTCTTAAGTCATCAGTCTTGAGCTTAAATGGTTTCCCCAATAAATAATGCCTTCAAAATTTTAAGGCATGTATAATTATAACAAGTTACAGATCATGAGAGGAATTATTCACCTCATATGGCTTACATTTATTAAACTCATAATCTAAAAATAAACCATACTACATTACTACTCCTCTAAGTCCATCCCTATATGCATCTATAATCACCATGAATTGACTATTAGGATCAAGAATTCTTAGCACTGGTGTTGAATTAAAACTCCTTTTCAACTCCTAAAAGGTTATCTCACACTTATATGACTATAAAACCTTGCTTATTCCACTGAATATATGTAATTATATTAGCTATCTTATATAAATTCAATTTTATTTCCTAAAATAGCTTGCTAATCCCATGAAACTGTGTAACTTATGCACATTCTTTAGCACTGGCCATTCCATTATGGATCTTATCTTCACTAGATCTATTGAAATTGATGAAAAAAACCATTGAGAGGGGGGTTAATTATTTTACAAACATTTATTTAAACTCCACTTATCATTCATTAACCATTCAAACTAAAATAGAGTTATAGAAATAAGTAAATAACCATTCATATGAGCATGAAGTAGGAACATAACACATGAACACAAGAGCTACATAGAAAACCCTCATGGGTAATAAAACCCACTAACACATATTTTAGATTAAATTCATAAGATAATAAATCAAGATTTAGTTAGGAACTAACCCCATAAGGAGCACTAACCCCTCACTAGTCAAGCACCAACTCAACTAGATCTTTAACAAGCACCATCTTGCTAGGAGTCACCAACCCCCTTAGTGAATCAACATGAAACCAGACACATAGAAACTCTTATCACCTTTATACACCTATTTATCACTTAACTAATGACTATCACCTTTATTTTCTTTTTATACATGTTAATCTCTCTCAAATAACCTATTAGGCCTCTTCGCTCAACTAGCCCTCTTCTTAAGAGATTTAGGTCATATGATCTTGTTTATCATCTATATAATCACTATTATAACTTCATAAAATATTCAATACACCTATTTTATTTTCTTCAAACCCTCTACTTGGTTTCCAAACTTCTATTTCATTGGTTCATATCATCAATATTTTAACTAGTCAAATTAGGGCTATTAGACCTTCTTCTTATACTTGATTCTTGATTTCACATACCTTGGTTAGACACAAACCTATCCATATTTAAATAAAAATTTGAGTAGATAAAACAACACACTTCATATGAGAAATAATTAGTACATTTATTTTCCACCACTGTTAAGGATAAAAACCACCATTAGGCTTAAAAGAGACCTATTGTAATTATGCCTTCTCAAAGCACACGTTTTACCTATACCACCTTGGATCATATTAAACCTCCATAAATGGATGAAAAAATTAAAAAAAACTTTAATTAAACCCTTTATAATATCAATTTATGTCAGTAACATAATTTATCTCATTTCACTCTTTGAACCACATTGTTAGGCCTACTCACAAGTAAGCCTTCTCACTATTAGAAAGTCTATTTTGAATATTTAAAGCATACACCCAAATTTTCCACATAACCATATCAAAAAATAAATTATTAAAAAATATCATAACCTTATATTAATTACCATATCCATTATAATTCACCATACATGTGAAAAGACCTCAAACTCATCTCTGTTACAAGACTACTTAGAATTGACATAAACCTCAAAAACACAGTCATGAAAACAAATACTTATAACACTTATATAATCCCTTTAATTAACTTAAAATGGATTTATATGATCCTAAAAAATATTTATATTATTATTAAACATATTTATAACATATTAAGAAAAAACATATTATGAGGTTAAATAGCAATATTGGTCTTACATACCAATCTTATGGCTTCATTGTACACATACTTCACTATGTTAGGCAAGTCAATTTGAGAGCAAATTTATAATATATACACACATATTAAAAAAAATTATACATTATGTATATTTTTTATATGTATTTAATAATAACCCCATGTATTTGGATCCATCCCTAATCATTGACAACCCATCCCTAATCTCATTCTCACTTCTGCCTAGTTTTTCTCATTGTCTTCCTCACTAGACCTTTTTAGCAATAGGTCAACTTCCATGACTATTTTAACATGTTTGATTTCTATAAATTTCTCAAAAACCAACATGGTCACAATATATAGGTCTCAATCTTCAACCTCCATCCACTTAGTAATTTTGACCTAGTTAACCCTACCTACTACATCAAAATCCTAAGAAACAAGGGATTTCTTATAGTTTCCACTCACTCTTATGATAGATAAATGTCACCTAGAGGTATTTATTAGAGTCATATACATTCTAAAATAATAAAAATAGGTCATACAAATAATTTTGGTCTATTTCCAACAAGATCTTCCATATTGGGTCACTATAAGGGTTTTAGGAGGGTTTAGAATGCCTTCCACTCTTAACAATCATTCATAAATCTTAGACCCTCAACCCAAAAAATAATGATAAATTTTTTTATCTAGGACCCTTCTTCAACTACCATGATTTAATTTTATCCTCATGAAAATTTTGCACATGTCAATGAGCATAATAAAAACCTTCTTGGGTCTGTAATACTCCATTCTAGCACTTGAGAGACCTAAAGATCCAATTTTCATACTTTATTCTTCAACTAAAGATATAAAACTTCATGATAATTGTTTAAAAACCCTCTCACACTGATTTCATATCTCACATGAGATATATAACCTTGTAAAATGAGCTTGACCCCTCATTAGGCCACACTAGGTCTCTTTGCATACTAAGACTAAACCAGTAATCCATAATTAGACCTTGAACACACATTAAGACCTCTTTAAATACTCTCAAAACCTAAAAATAATGTCATACAACCTCATACCATTCTAAAATACTACCAAAATTATTCTCACAAGCCTCATATTACTCACCTCAATATACAACCAAGTCTATATCTTCACACTAGGTTTATAAAGTATATGACTCATGAACTCAACCTCAAAAACATAAAATACAACTCCAAATAGTATCAATTACACTTTAATTACATCAATGAAGACTCCATGCATACCTTAGAACACATTCTCAACAATATCCCCCTTTTTCATTGATGGAAACCATTATTTGATGGCAACCATTCAAATAATCTTATCACATTGGGATACATCTCCCCCATATAAATCAATATCCCCCTTTGACATTAATGATAAAGCACTACCTTAGACATCTTCTTCTTGAAAAAATTATATGATTCCCACTTTGACCTCATAACTTGTGCACTTATTTTCTACTCTTAGAGATAAATCACCTCCTTATTATCTCCCCCTAAGAACTTGAATTGATTAGTGACTTCTAGGAGAAAAAAATCACACCCAATTCCTATCTTAGATGTTTAAAAGTAACATTGAGAAGAGGCTTAATCAAGATATCTAAAATATAATTCTTGGGAGACACAAATTCAAGCTTAATATTTTTTTCACTTACCTATTCTCTTAAAAAATTATACTTTATAGGAATGTGCTTGGTCCTTGAATTCATGATAAGATTCTTTAAAAACACTTATGAAACTAGTATTATCACAAAAATGGTACTAGGACCATCAAACTCCATTTTATAGTCTCTTAAGGCTTATCTCATCCACATAACCTAAGTGAAACATGAAACTATTACTATGTACTTAGTCTCACAAGTATATAGCACCACTGATGGTTACTTCCTACTTATCCATGAAACTAGGCATTCACCTAAGAAAAAGGATCCTCCACTAGTGCTTTTTCTATCATCTAGACTCCAAACCTAATTTGCATCTATATAGGTTACTAGATCAAACTTCTTTCTTCTTGGGTACCAAAATCCATACTCCATAGTTCCCTTGAGGTACTTAAGTATCCTCTTGACTACTTGTAGATGAATTTACTTAGGATATATTTTAAATCTTCCCACGAGACCTACTACTTACATGATGTCAAGTCTAGAGGTATTAGTATATGAAAAACTCCCAATCATTGATTTATATTTTATTTGATTAACTCTTGAAGATTCATCCTCATTAATTAGCTTACATCCTATAGCTATATGTGTACTTATATCCTTGAAATTTTTCATTTCAAACTTCTTTAATATCTCTTTTATATACTTGACATGTGAAATGAATAGACATTTTTTAGATTGACTGATTTGAAGTCCAACAAAGAAGGATAGTTTTCCAAGCATAGACATTTAAAATTTTTACTTCATTACCTTTATAAATACCTTTGTCATGTTCTCACAATTTACACCAAACATGATATCATCCACATAGACCACCACAATCAATCGATGGTCATTTTCAGTCTTAACATACAATTTAATATCTACAACTCCTCTATTTAAACCTTGGTCCAAAAGATACTTGTCTATTCTATCATACCAAGCTCTATGGGCTTGTTTTAGACTATAGATAGCCTTTTTAAACATAAAAAACATAGTTCTTGTTATCATTCATTAGGTAAACCTCAGGTTGCTTAATGTAAACTTATTCCTCCAAGTTCCAATTTAGGAAAGCTAACTTGACATCCATCTTGTATAACTTGAAGCCTTTAAAACTTGTATAAGCAATGAATATCCTAATATCCTCTAAGATTTCTAATAGAGAAAATGTTTCCTCATAGTCCACTCCTAATTGAGCATATCCCTTGTATACTAGTATAGCCTTGTTTCTGGTGAATTCTCTATTCTCATTCAACTTGTTTCTAAAAACCCATTTTGTACCAATGATATTTTCGTCTTTAGGCCTAGGTACTAACTCCCAAGTATCATTCTTATAAATTTGATTTAATTCATCATTCATGGAATCTATCCAAAAGCTATCTTCACTTACTTATACATATATTTTAAGTTCAAATTTAGATATTAAGGAAGTATTCTCTTGATTAACATTACTCACCATTATTATTCTTGTTTGTATACCTGAATTCTTGTTACCAATGATCTAAGATTCAAGATGATCTTTTTGAATATACCTATAAGGACCTTTTGAGTCCTTTTTCTCCTTAATTTCTTCTTCATCCTCATCTATCTCTATTTATTCTTCATCATTATTTGACTAAGAATATGATTTCTTTATCTCATTAATCTTTACATTTTTTCTCTCCACTGTCTTTTGCAACCTCTTGTTGTATAATCTATAGTCAACAATAATTGATTAATATCCTAATAAAATACCTTCATCAAACCTTGAGTCAAACTTTCCTAAGTCCTAGTATATCTTGATATAACACTTAATTCCAAACACCTTGAAATTTTCAACACTACTAGGTCTACCATTCAACAATTCATATGGAGTCTTATTGTCATTGATCCTAATCTATCCTCTATTACAAGTGTAAACTGTAGTACCCACAACTTCTCTCCAATAGTCATAAAATAAATTTGACTCATTAAAAATTGTCCTTTCTATTTATTTAACTATTTTGTTCTTTCTTTCAACTACCCCATTATATTGAGGTATTCTAGCAGTTGAGAACTATCTTCTTTTTCCATTGAACTCATAAAACTCATTTGAATAAAACTCTCCTCCTTTATCAAACCTAATTCACTTGATCTTCACATTCATTTCTTTTTCAACCAATGCCTTGAAAGTTTTGAACTTACTTAGAATTTTTTACTCTATTTCTAATATGCTACCCAAGTCATTCTTGTGAAGTCATATATAAGAAACATGAAGTAGTTATTCCCTTGAATGATTTGAATCCTTATAGCAACACTTAGATCAGTATGAATTATTTCTAAAGGTCTAGTAGTAGAGTATTATTTAGACTTTAATCTCCTCTTAGTATGCTTACCATGTTGGCATGCCTTGTAAAGAGCATCTACAAGTTTGTAAATTTTAAGCATGTTCTTCACAAACCCCTTAGAACTAATCTAAACCAGATTTTCAAAGTTAAGATGACTAACCTCCTATTCTATAACCAACTTTCATCTACCTTTCTCATAAATCACTTCTCTTTTGTGATCTCATTCAATACATATAGATTGTTCTCCATTCTCTTGGCTTTGGAAATCCACCTACCTAATTTTTATCTCATTATCTTGCATCCTTTGTCATGAAAAACGAGGGTATGCCCTTGAGTGAAAATTTGAATTATACTCAACAATTTGTGTTTCAATCCATCTACATACAATATATTTTCTATCTTGATCTTCCCATTGTCCAATCTCAAGGCATCTTTGTCAACTATATTATCAAATGTGTTATCTCCAAACCTCATTGATAGTATGGCATTCTTATTCAAATTAATGAATTTTGTCTTATCTCTTATCATGTGACATGAATATCCACTAACTATGTACCATTTAAAATCATCATTCTGAGTATAAAAGGCTGTTTAAACTATCATAGATTCTTCTTCTCTAGATTCTTGCTTCTCCTTCATCTTACACATAGGGTCTAATTTCTTGATACATTATTTAGTACCATGACTAGATATATTCTCAACTTGACTAGTCTTCCTCATAGGTCTTATCTTACAATCTCTTGCAATATGTCCTCTTTGGTTATAGTTATAACATATGATTATACTCCATCTATATTTTATAGCTCTATGTCCTAATTAACCACATGAGAAATAATATACATTGAAATAATCCACATAATCTAACTATATAACCTCATTTGTATTTTAATGATCATTGGATGATACATCACTACATTTGATATCCTTTGATAGTATAAAACCCTTCTTTGCTTGTTGATGATTGACTTCAAACTAGACTACTTATACATAAGTATTTATTATACCAACATTATCACTCCTTGATAGATCACTGAATTTTGGAAACTTGCTCTCCTTAAAATCATTTTTTTAATTTTTAAAATCAAGAACTACCTTATTATGAGAGGACCTTTGACTATTCAGAAAATTGTTAAACTTTCCAGTACTCTCCTCAAATTTCTGATGTCTTTATCTTGATTGTATCTTGCTCTAATTTTGCTTCTATATACTTTATTCTAATTATAATATAGGTTAATTATTCCATAATATTATTCTATTTTTTAAAAAAATTACAATATGTTATAATGACTATGGATATATCTTCATTTCAATCATAATAAACACTTTCAATATCATAATTAATATATTTGATTTAAAGATCTTTCGTAGGTTATTAGGCCTACATAATGAGCCAAAAATGATACTAAGTTTTGGAAGAATAACCACTAAGAGGGGGTGAGGGTGAATCAATTTTAAAAAAATTATTTAAATTCCACTTATCATTCATTAACCATTCAAACTAATATAGAGGAATAATAATGCATAAACAACCATTCATATGAGCATGAAGGAGGAACATAACACATGAAAACAATAGCTACATGGAAAAACATAATTGGGAATAAAACCCATTGAAACATATATTTTAATACATTCTTATAATAAATCAATCAAGACTTAGTGAAGCACCAACCCCAAAAGGAGCACCAACCCCTCACTAGTCAAGCACCAACTAATCTAGACATTTAGCAAGCTCCAACTTGATAGGAGGCACCAACCTCCTAGGTGACTCAACACAAAATAAACCACCTAGAACCTATAATTACCTTTGGACACATATTTCTCACTCCAATAATTATTATCACCTTATTCTTCTCTTTACACTCTTCTATCTCTCTCAATCATCTTATTAGGCCTCTTCACTTAAGTAGCCCTCTTTTTAATAGATTTAGGTCATACTATCTTGATCATAATATATATAATCACTATTATAAATTCATGACATATTAAACACACATATATTATGGTATTAAAATCCTCTACATATTTTCCAAACTTCTATTTCATTTGTTCATACCATCAATATTCTAACTAGTTAAATTAGACCTATTAGACCTTCTTCTTATACTTGACTCTTGATTTCACATACCTTGATCAGAAAAAAATATAAATACTTTAATAACCATTGTAATATATAAAAAAACACCTTTAATATGATAAATAATCACTACATTTTTTTACTACCACTCTTAAGGACAAAAAGCACCATTAGGCCTAAAGGAGACCTAATGCAATTAGGCCTTCTTAAAGCACATATTTCACCTAAACCACCATAGAACATATTTAGCCTCCATAAATGGATGAAAAAATTCATTCAAACTTAAATTATACCCATGATAATCTCAACTTAGGTACCTAACACCATTTCACTCTTTGAAACACACCATTAGGCCTACTCACAATTATGCCTTCTCACTACCAAAAAGTCTATTTTGAATATCTAAAGCATACACCCAAATTTGCCACATAAACATATCAAAAAATAATTTTTTCACAAATATAATTAAATTATATTAATAATAATTTCCATTATACTTAACCATATAGGGAAAATGATCTCAAACATATCTCTATTAGAAGACTACTCAGAACTGCTAGAAACCTCAAAAACACAGTCATGAAAACAAATACTTATAACACCTATAGAAAAAAAAAATTTGAACTTAAAATTATTTTATATGATATTTAAACATATTTATAACATTTTTCAACAAATATATTATTATTTTAAAAAGTAATATTGGTCTTACAAACCAATCTCATGGTTTCATTATACACAGACTTCACATTGTTAGACAAGTTAGTTTGACATAACATTTATGCTATATACACACATATTAAAAACTTATATACATTAGGGATATATTTTATAGGTATTTAATAATAAATAAATACATTTTTATTCATTCCTAATCATTGACAACCCATCCCTAATCTCATTCTCACTTCTGCTTGGTTTATAATATTTTAGGTCTATAAACCACTAGACTTTTTGAGTGATAGGTCAACTTACATGAATATTTTATAATATTTTAGGTCTATAAATCACTCATAAACCACCATGGTAGTAATATATAGGTCTCAATATTCAACCTCCATCCATTTATTAACTTTGACCTAGTCAACCCTACCTGCTACATCAAAAAGTTGATAAATAAGGGATTTCCTATAGCTTTCACTCACTATTATAATAGAGTAATGCCACTTGGAGGTACTTGGGAGATTTTTATAAATTATATAATCATAAAAATATTTCATAAAATCCATTCTAAGCTATTTCAAACAATATCTTCAATATCAGGTCACTATGAGGGTTTAGACTACCTTCCATTCTTAACAATCATTCATAAATCTTAGACCCTCAACCTAGAAACTAATGCTAGTAAATTTTAGATAGGAACATTACATAACTATCATGAGATTTTTTTACAAAGGTTTCATGAGTTTATGATCATAATAAAAACCTTCATGAGTTTGTAACACTCCATTATAACACTCTAGAGACCTAAAGATCCATTTTTCATGATTTCTTCTCCAACTCAAGATATAAAACTTCATGATAAATATTTAATAAACCTATAAAAAAATATATCACAACTCACATGAGATATATCACCTTTTAAACTTAACTTTACCCCTCATTAGGCCACACTAGGTCTCTTTGCATACTAGGCCTAAACCTATAAGCCATACTTAGACCTTGAACATACTTTTAAACCTCTTTCAATAATATCATCACCTAAAAATAATGTAATAAAACCTCATACCATGATCACATACTGATAAAATTCTTATCACAAGCCCAAACTACTCAGCTCAACATGCAACCAAGTTTATACCTTCACACTAGGTTTCTTAAGTACATGACTCATGAACTGAACCTCAAGAATATAAAAGATAACTTATAATGACATAAATGGAACTTTCATGACATAAATGAAAACTCTATGCATACCTTAAAACACATTCTCCATATAAATACCATTTTTAAAGATAATATGTCCCAAATATTGCACTTTTTTTGTAAAAAATCACACTTGGACAACTTATTGTATAACCTATGCTCTCAAAAATGATACAAAACCAATTATAGATGCTAAATATATTCCTCCTAATCCTTATAATATATGAGGATGTCATCTATAAAGATCAAAACAAAATGATCCAGATAATCTTTGAACACACTATTCATAAGATTCATGAATGTTGCAAGAGCATTTTTCAACCCAAATGGTAACACTATGAAATCATAGGGCCTATATCAAGTTCTAAACACTATTTTTAAAATATCCTCATCCTAGATTCTTAGCTAATGATACCCTAATCTATGATCAATCTTATAAAAGACTATTTTACCTTTCATTAAATCAAATAGATCATTAATATAAGGTAGTATATATTTATTTGTTAGTGTTTCCTTATTCAAAATCATGTAATCAACACATAGGTGAAGAGTACCATCATTCTTCTTGATGATTATAATTATTTCAACCTATGGTGACACACTTGGTTGATTCATTCCTTTCAACAAATTATCCTAAAGTTGAACCTTTAACTCAACCAATTTAATGGTTTTCATCTTGTTTGATGCCTTATACTATAGTTTTGATCTAGGTATGATATCAATTGAGAAATCAAACTCATGCTTAGGTGGAAATCTAGGTAGTTCTTTGGAAAAACATCTTGAATGTTCCTTAGAAAAGGATAATCCTATATGGATGGTTCCTTAGATTCCTCCATCTCATTTATCTTAATGATAAATGCTTAACATCCATTCTACTAATATTTCTTTAGCTAAATTTCAAAAAACTACCTTAGTTTCAAATCCATTTTCTCACCCTATAATTATGTCTGATTTCCAAAATCATCTTGACACTCAACCTTATTCAGATAGAATTTAACCCAAGATTTATTATTTACAACCCAATTGACTCCTAGGATCACATCATATGAACCTAATAGTGCAACATACAGATCCACTATTATAGTGAATTTAGGTAATCTAATCTCAGCTTCAAATAAACACTTGTTAACTTTGACCTTTCACTCATTCACATACTATATTGACTATGCATTTTACATAATTCCAAATTTTCTAGATAATTTACTAAGCATTCTAAGAGTAATGAAACATTTTATAGCTCCCATGTCAATCAAAATATAAACTATATGATCAAACAAAATTCCTGATAGTTATATGGGTGAAGATTGATACTCATCTTGATGACTATTAATAGATACATGAATCCATTAATAAAATGTACCCTAATGAGAAGTAAAACACTTGTTATTCAACTTGTCCTGAGTACCCTCATGAGCATAATGATCACCTCCATAAATTAAGAAACCTTTAGGTGGTCTTTCCTATAAAATTAAGCAACCTTTAGGTGGTCCTTTCCTATCAAAATATTGGTTTCCATTAAAACCTCTCTTGAAAACATTACTAGGATTCATGTTCCCTAAATCACTACTAAACTTGGCAATCTAGTTCTTGAACTGACTCTTGGAGTCTCCACTCCTCTATTTCTATTTTATTCTTTTTGAAAGTTAGTTTAGAACTTCTAAACTTTTTATTGAACTTATCTCTAACTTGGGAAATAGATTTCAATTTTTGTTCCTACTTGACTATCTTCTCAAAGATGTAATCCATGGTATATGGTCCATTCCTAATTCAAAACTAATTTGGGGTTTTGATCTCATGATTAATTTCTTGATCTTGAAGCTCGTATCCACTTGATACTAAGGTGAATACATCAAGAGCTTTGTGAATTGCTACCAATATTCATTCATTGATAGGTCTCTTTGCTTAAGATTATAAAACTCTATAAGATTTTGATTAAAATAAAGTTTTTTAAGCCATCATGACCTAATTTTTTTATCAAACTATTCCCAAATGGTGGAGGTTGAGTCGAGGTTCATGTTGAGCTTCTTGTTTTCCCACCAATTTGTTGCTTCACCAGTAAGCTAATATGCTCCCTAACCTACTTTCATTACTTTAGCACAACTTCAAATTTAGAAATATTTCTCCATCTTTATCAACTATGCTTCATATCCTTCTCTTAATATGGTTCCATCAAACTTGGGTGGATTCACCTTTTTCATGTCTCATGCCAACTCTACAACTACTCAATCTATTACATCTTATGTCACTTCCTCATGCCTCTTCTCTTAAGTATGTTCCTACTCACTAGATGATCTTTAGGTTCTTCTTGAGAATTTTCCTCTTCATGACCATGCACATCTTATTATAGGGCCTTGATTCAATCCCTAGTCTCTTGTATGATTTCAAAGATTTGATCCAACTTCATAGATTGCTTAGTGGTGAACTGATTTGGATCAATAGGGGGATTGGTATTCAAATTATCCTCACCTCCTAGTCTAGAATTCACCATTATTATTTATAATTAATAGGATAATAAGTTTTTTAGTGAATACATTAAGTCCTAGAGTTTAATCCTTAGCTATGATACCATAATATAACAACCCCACTAATTTTTACTAGAATAGAGTAAAAAAAATTAAATTAATTACACATATTCATATAACATATTTCACAGATAAATTTAACTAAGTGATTTTTAACTAAATGTATTGTTTTTATTTAACCCCATAAGGTTTATAGCTAATCTATTTAGCTAATTATCACCATGATAATGATATATTAGAACATGAACAATGATGAATAAATAATAAGGACTGCATTTATTTCATTATAGTAATAATACAATTTCAACCATGGATGATACAATCATTACAACCATTACTGTAGATATACAAATTAGTAATTAGTATAGTTTTGGAAATAATAATGTCTCATTAATAATAATACAATGATACAAAGCTCCATAAAGCATGATTCTCAATGAACTCAAGTAATTATTGGTAATCTCAAGTGTAGTTTCTAGTGTAGTACTGCTATAGGGAGGGAGAGCATCATCTAAGTTATTTTCCACACCAACCACAAACCATCGATCCCCTACACTATCTCCCAATAAGGGAATGACCCTCCCTTCATGAATGGTTAGATAATGATGGTACAAGAATATAAAGTGATAAACTATAACCCATGTGCTATAAAATAACTAATACATTATGTATACCATACAGAAATCCATTCTAACATGATATTGTATAAACATGTAAACTATATCAAACACATTAAATGGAAATGTTTAACTATAAACATTACATTGAAAGTTTTTAAATAGTTAATTATATCTAGGATTAATAAATTTCATACACACCAATCAATTAAATTAGGTCTCATCTTGAATTAATGACATTAATTAAGCTAGTGAAATCCATCACACTACTTAATTAGGGTCATGACTATGAGAGTTGGTTAATTATATAATAATATAAAGACTAATATATTTAATTAGAATATTCCCTATTAGCAGATATAAAATATGTTAAGTATGAAAATATCAAATAGATACATTTATTCCATCAAATGTAATTCAATGAATATAAAATCATCTAATTTATTTTAGAAAACTAAACAGATTCATAAATAGCCCATATAAGTATCATACCTTCTGGATAAGAAACATCTAAGGGTATATAGTTACATAAGTATAAGATGTAACTTTAAATTTTATTAAATTTATCTAATAACATTAATGTATAGCTTAAAACCACATACTAAAATTACAATAATAATCTCATTTCAACACAAAAGATTAAAATGATAAGTATTCAATCTCAAATACCTCATATATAAATGTTTTTCAAAAATAGTCATACACACTCAGAACTCATCCAAGATAATCAAAATACACCCATATATATTTGTCATACCATGTTATATTTTTAAGTATTTTAATGTGTGTGTGTGTGTGTGTGTGTGTGTGTGTGTGTGTGTGTGTGTGTGTGTGTGTGTGTGTGTGTGTGTGTGTGTGTGTGTGTGTGTGTATTAAGCATATACTCAACTATGTATAATAAATGAACAATTAATAAAAACATCTAACTATATATGCATTGTAAATACATTATACTCTATATGGACTAAGTATATTATCCATATCTCCATGAGTATTGCATATATAATAAAATGCATATACTTATTTATCTATGAAATAATTCACCTTTTAAACTACAACATTAGATAACTAGATTGTTTTAATATTAAACTTAAACAACAACCATCACAAAAGTATTTAAAACCACATCCAACAGTTAATACATAAATGTACACTAACATATACTATTTAACTTAAGATTGTTTCTTTCATTTTTTAGCTAAGATTAAGTTACCTATCCATTCATGATACCTATTTGTATGGTATTCAATTGGTAATTTCATACTCATTCACCTATGTCTTAATAGGATAGATTTCTATACACACATAAATGTATCAACAACATATAGTTATACATAACCTCATCTAATTATCTCCTACACTTCTAAACATATGAAGGTTAAAGTGAGTTCAATCATGTTTATATCTAGTAGAAAATAATAAAAGGTTAATTTATAAAAAACAACAATCCTTTATATAAATTCTTCTACACATAGTACTAATACCAACTTGGCTACCATTTTTATATAGTTTATATTAAATGGTTGACTTAGATCTCTTGAATCATAATCTAACCAGACAAAACTTAGTATAAAAATAGAACCCTATATTTCTCATTTAAAAAAATAAAAACTCAGTTGACTTCTAATTCTATGATCAGTCTCAAGTTAATTCACTATTGTATATATATAGATGTCATAACATTTATTTGATTTTTCATATATATAGTGATATATATGCGTGTGTGTGTGTGTGTATACATTGATATGTATATATAACCTAGGTCACTAAAGTCCTAAAGGGTGTGTATACATACCCTATATATATATATATATATATATATATATATATATATATGTTATACTCATAAATTAAATTAACCTAATTACATTCTATCTCTACCAACTACAGTTACACACAATCAAATCCCTACCTAGATTTGACTATTTATAACCCAATACAAATTTCATTAAATCATTTTCCTCATAGAAAGAAAGGCTTTCAAATATATTTAATAATTCTAAAATGAAATTCTTTATTTTTACTGCCATACCCAATACAAGTTTTTATCTATGTTTGTGTTTATATATCCAAACTGATTCAGACATGTTAATAATGAGTTTATGACTCTATTGAGTCTATTAAAAATACTCACTGAAATAAATCATTATACCCTAAGGTATTGTCTTGGGGTTACCCAAAATTTAATACAAGTGTAAAAACACATAATTTTTCCTTGGGATATTGTATTCAATAAAACAAGAACACAAATATATAGCCATTTAGTTTGGTTTTTTGGGTTGCATGTAGGGTTCTAAGAATGGCCGAGCCATCCATATGGACATATATTTATCCCATTTTTTTTATAATTTCAATCTTAACTAAAACTATCTAAACCCTTTTTATAAATTCAATACTATAATTTATTCAAACTATAAAATGGGAATTTTAAATACACCATCAACCTAAAAAAGGGATTTATATACCAAAGAATTTAATTTGTATTCTTTATTAGCTCAAAAACCTTTCATCCACTTATATCTACTATGTTGTCATATGACATGGCCTCATAGGCCTCTCCTTTCATTATTTTATGCTCATCCATGCCCTTTCTTGCCACACCAATTTCTTCCCCTTCCTTGACAGGGTAATGGTTAAATTTTTGCATGTCAAGATTAACTCAATAGAATAAATAACTCATGTAGAAAAATACCAACTCACATAATGGTTTTTCTATCTTAAGTTAACAATAGATTAATCCTAATCATATTGAAAGTTATAATGATTAAAAAAATAAACTAACAATTATATTATCCCAATCAAACTATGCATGTTTTTTTACCCTAATTAAAATTGTGCATCAACTTTATAAAAGGCATCAAACATTATAATTGCTTATGATAATGTTGATATATCCTACGATTATTTAAATACTATCAAATTTAACAAGTCAATCAACATTATATTTAAATTCTAATGTAACTAATCACAAACCTTCACAATAAGTCATAAACTCATTAATTAACACTATGACTTCTCCAGTCATATAAATAACATAATCATTGTTTAATGATATGAATAATTCAACCTTAGTCAACACTAAGTTAAATATAATGATGTTTCTTTTTTATTACGTAACATTGAATCTATTGATAGGTATGAGTTAATAACAATGTTATCCAAGAATGTCATTGACTCCAATAAGTCTAGCTAACATAGCATTACTCAACAACTTATTTCTATGTTCATATTTCACAAATATGATAATAAGATTATCATATAACAACTTAATATGATATGTATTTAACATTATAAATGCCTTATTATTAATTATTATTTATTTAACAAAACATTAATTACATAACAAATAGATCAAGCAAAGTATTATAATCTATGTAATACCTATAGCTATGAATACCAAACAAAACACTATTTATAAAACACTCAACTATGTCAAATACAATGGTAAGTCACAAAAATATAGGTATAGATTCATTCAAATAACCAATCAATAAAATCAAAACCATTAAAGTAATAACACAACTAGATTAGTGAAATCACACAATCAGAAGAACATGATCATCAAATAACAACAAGATCATCAAATGTAAAAAAAAGATCACAATAGACATATATATCTATAATCAAAAACATAATACAAATATCTAACTCAAATAATGAACATAAATCATGTTAATATATTGTTTTGTGTACATGGGTTTCTATATTTTCTCTCTATCATCCCCCAATCCCCATATCTACACCACCCTCTCTGATGATGCCCTCCCTTCATCAAACTTTTATGGATGGATTTATCCTGCATCCACCTCACAACAATGAAGTTAGTTGTCTCAAAACATAAATATATCCATAAAATAATGTTGTATAAACTAAAAAATATCATCATCAAGTACAAAATATAAAAATATAACTAACTCATAGCTGATAAATCATGTAAATTAAGCATCATATAACTATCCCATAATTATCATATGAAAATCTTAATGAAATAGTAGTTAATCAAATAATAACCATGAAAATCCATAAATTAAAAGGTTATTAAGCTTAGAGAGAAATTGGGATGTGATATGATTAGCCCAAACTACATGGGTTTATATATTTACCCTTTTTCTTTTGAGTAGACCATAGCTACCTCCCTCACATAAATACAAGATGGAGAGAAGCATATTATTGCCTTTATGAATACCAATCTCAAGGATGCATAATTGAGATATTTAAATCATGACAAACTCACCTATGCACTAGTGAAGGCTATGAATAAATTCAGGCACTATATCCTCATAAATAAGATGAATGTAATTATCTCAGAGCCAACCATCAATTAAATAATTAACTCAGTGAATGTAGAGGTATATGGATGATAAATCTATAGGAATATGATTTAGAAATCAAACCTATCAAGTTGTTTATAGGATAGGGAACTAATCAAATAATTATTGAAATAAATCTATGGATCATTATACACCATGTGGATTAGGAAATATTACCATAATGAGACTAGTATGCCCCAATCATACACTATTTTCTCTATAATAACACACACCCTGGGTTGAATCAAATGTAGATAAGGCCATTATATTTAAAGTAACATGGTATATGTGAAATAAAGGAGTTATTTTTAGGAGGAATCATAAAGGAGTCTACCTTATATGCTTGATAGAAGAAGCGGCCAGGATATAATGCACAATTTCCATGATAATCTAGGAGTTGGTCACCCTATAGCAAATGCAACAGCATATAAGATACTTCATGTAGGCTATTATTGGCCTACATTATTCAAATATGTCCATGCCCATGTTTGCACATGCCATCAGGGCCATACCTTCACCAAATTGTAAATTCACACAATAATTCCATTACATCCAAGTATATAAATAACCCCATTTACCTAATGGGGGATATACATTGTGGGGGTCATCAACCCTAATTCCTCGATAGGCCATAAATTTACTCTCATCATTACAAATTATTACATTAGGTGGATTAAAGTAATAGATACAAAGAAAATCATTATTGATGAAATCATCAAGTTTGTGGAGGATAACATAACCACCTAGTTTGGGACCCCATTTTCATTAGTGTGTGATAATGGCCTTGCATTTTAATCTACAGAGTTCATTAAATGGGCGTACAATAAAGGATTCACATTGATATTCTCATCAAATCACTAACCATAAGGGAATGGGTTGGTATAATCAACAATTAAGAATTTAATATATATCATCAAGAATTTTATACGATAGAAACCCCAAGAGTGTAATTCATTTACTTAAATCACTCTATCAATTGATAGCACCAAGCATAAACAAGTACTCAAGATCTCACCATTCCTACTAGTGTATGGAATTGTTGGTATTTTTTTCCTTTAAATGGGCATTTATTTCCCAAGGTACACACCTAAGTGAATAATATTATAATCTGATAGCACACTAGTATTTCATGCAAGAACAAGTTCTCATGTGCTCACTTGAAGCACATAGCTTAGGACTGATTCCCATTGGTTTCATCATGTGAGGGTGTGTTTATATAAATTATTATACAAGGGCACTCAAAAAAATACTTAGTATTAAACTCATTCTTTCTCATATATCTAACTCATTCTACTTATCCATCACTTAATGATTCAAAATAAAAATAAGTTTAGCATACAATGATAATAGATAATATCAATTCCATTATTACCATTGATAACTAAACACAAGATTTATGTTAATACACAATTATTTCCATCATATTCATAAGTGATATCAAAGAGTATAGTGATTCAAAGTTATAATGATACCCATCTCATAATCAACTCATCAAATTAACAACATTGAACTCTTCAACAATAATACAAAGTACATAATCAGTTATAGAATTAATTACAATCAAGATGATTTTATGACAATTATAAACATAATTAAGTCATGGTAACCATTTATAATAAGTTATTAAGGACCTAGGACTATCTACCCCTATATTCTCTCTCGATGCTATATCCTCATCATCGAGTGCTTATTTTCTTGCAGGCCAGTTCTACATTTGTGCTTGACTTAGTATTATCTTTCATCCCTATAAACCACTCCATAACATCTCTATTTTCCACACTTTCCCTAATTATTTTGCTAATTTTTGAGTCCTTAGTTCTAATTTCTTCATTTAAAATGCAAATATATTCTATGGGACTTTCTCCTTACACACCATGGACTCTTATGCCATGGTATTACACATCATGATCTTATGCATCATGTTTCTCCATGATAGATATTACCAAAAAGTACTTAGACAAAATTGGGGCCCCAAAATTACCCCACACTAAGTCAATAGTCTACCCTAAACTATACATCATTCTTAAATATTATCTATTCAATTTACTTCTTGGTTCCATCCCAATCATTTAAGGAATTCTATATTTGGGACATGATTTCCTCTATTACCTCCTTGAACTTCTTTGTATCCTCAGGCTACTCGAGATAATCACTTGATTAAATGACCAAAAACTCAAGAGAATTGGAAGCATCCTTATGAATTTTTTCATGTGAGGTGACTTATGTTATGACCTATAATTAGAGTGCCATGAAATTTGAATTAATATCCTAATGGTGAGTGCTTATTTTAGTTTCCATAGCCTCCACATCTTCAAATGTTTTACTAATTCATAACAACTTATTAGTTCATTAATAACAACCAACTCTTTAAAAATAATACAAAGTACATCATGGGGGTATTTATACTTGGTTTACCCTAACCAATAAATAATAGAATTAATTATAATTTGGATGAATCACCAATGACCATCAACATAATTGATTCATGGCAGCCATTTATAATAAATTCCTATGGACCTAGGCTTATCTTCCACTATATTCTCTCTTGATGTTGGATTCTTGTCATTAAGTATATATCTTACCATGGGCTAGGTCTAGATTCATACTTTACTTAGTCTTCTCTTCCATCCCTATGAACTACTCCATAACCATCTCTACTTTTCATGCTTTCTCCATATCTTCCACTCATTTTTGAGTCCATTCTTGGGTTTTTCATATAACATGATTTTAATCCAAGGGACTTGATCCTTACATTCTATAGTCTTACCCATCATGTCTTTCTAAACTTTTTATTATCAAAAAGTACGTAGCCAAAATTGGGGGGCTAATAATCTAAACAAAAACTAGTTCCATTTTTAGGTCCCATATCACTTTTTTTCATGATGGTAGAAGATGCTCGAACAACTATATTTAGATAATATTGAATGATGAATTATTAGATTATAATATAACTTTGCATTACCATTTTTTTTAAATAGGAATTTATTCATGCACATGGGTATAAAATAATATATATGACTCATTTTATGAAACATTCTTTTTTGAAATGCATGGTCACCTTCATGCTTTTATTTTAGCATATAAACAAGATTGGGTGAAGAACTATGAACAGAGGACAACTTGGTAAGTACAACATCAATCATCTTTAGCATGTTTAAGAGTGCCTTGGATGCATGTAGTGGATGTTTGGTGGCATGATACTTCCTTGTCAAGAGGAAGTCCAGTTTCACTTCCTCTAAGAATCATGTGGTATATATCTCAGATAATTTTCACTACAGATTAAGAAGATATTAGTAGATTTTGGAATTTAAATATTTTCCATGGATGGATAAAATATATCTCACATGAGTAGAATATTTAGTGGGGAAATGGAGGGGTAATTTTATGTAAAATTATTGGTTTAGCATGGTAGACAATCAGTGGGAATTATGGAATTACAAACATGATGAAACTCAGAGAAGCGTTATTAGTGGAAGTGATTTAGGGAGGGGATAAAATGACTCAAGAAGTGTTGTAAGGGTCTTTAAGGAAGTGTAAGGGCATATCAAAGACTCCCCAAACATATTACTACACCCAACACTAGAAAAAGTATGTACAAGAGAAACAAGTCATGCAGTAGTGACTAAAGAACCTAATTTGGATAGCCCATTTCCCCACCCATAGTGAGAATTCATGCTCTTGAGTTAGATAACCTATTTTTATGAAATTGGGATAGGGATAGTGTAGAGTTATAAACTAAACCTATTAGATATACTTTTTCAAACCAAGACCAAGATAACAGTTTATTATTAATTTCTTTTATGTTGTAAAATGATTATATGGCCTAGTTTGGAATGCCTAATGGGCAAAACATAGATAGAAAGAAGAGTACCAGTCCATCTATAGTTAATAATACTAGCTCAATGCCTAATGTATCAAGTTATTATATTATTGTAGGAGGTATAGGAGATGAAACTGTGGTGGTTTGGTTAGAGGAACTAGCAGAGGTGTAAGAGGCATTGGTGGACCTCCCCTACAAGGTCTAGGAGGGATAGTAATTGCATCACAAAAAACCCCATTTCCATAACCTCATTCACCTACTATGTATTATATGAAGACACTAAATTTTCCTAAGTGTCATGGTGTAGAAAATTCCATAGAACATGTTCACAAATGTTAACTTATTTCATGCACATGGGGCATTACATCTTCTAAATGAAAGTTGACATAGTTTTCCACCATTATTTTAGACTATGGTACCATAAGTTCTATTTACAATAGGTTTTGGTGAATTATAATCAACTTAAAGTAGCATTTATCTAATAATTTTATGTTTTAGAGTTTGAACATTAGAGCATAACTTCTCTAAATGACATCAAGTAAGAACTAACTGAGAATGTGTGTGATTATGATGTATTATTTAAGATGATTATCTCTAATATTTATTTTGATATAAATGTTTCTCAACATTACCAATGGTTTTTAGGAGGCTTATTGCTTCCCTTCTCATGCAACTTATCACAAAAGACTTTTACCAACCTGTGTGAGGCCTTAGAAGATATCCTTCACACTAAAGCTATTAGAGGCATTGACATAGGGATTAATCCCTTCATGGAGGATGATATCACTACTATGGTATCTCAATTAGAAAATCTCACTATGCATAATGTTCATGGCACTTACAATGGTTTGTGGTGTTTGGACTATGAATATGAAGGACACAATAGGAATAACTACCCTAAATAGAGTATTTATGCCATGATGAAGAAACCATCTAAGATTTTATAATAAGATCATAATATGAAGTATTTCCCTCTAATTTACTGTGCCACATAATAAATGGTATATACATATTGAAATATATGCAATGTATACACTCATGATACTGATGATTTCCATCTCATTAGTGAAATCCATGAGGTATGTGTTATACTTATGTAGCTAATAACCAAGATAATGGAGGAGTATATCATGGTCATAATCATGTTTGAATATGTGAATATGGATGTTTTCCACTAAAAAAATGCTACAAGTGTGGTTCCCTAGATCACTACTAGCATGATTACCTAGTGTATCCTACATGTGATTTTTGTAAAAAAAAACATCATCTAAAAGAGTACCCAGACATTTATACTACCATCATGAAGAATAGAAATTAAAATGGTGTTGAAATGATATTAATTGAAAAGATTCAATGGATACTACACCCTATTACTCCAACTAGTCCCAAATTCAACATTACTATATGAAGTGGTGCTCAATCATAGTTTATGTCCAACTATCCCACTAAAAAGATTCAATGGAAGGATCCTCATGCGATTTATTATTTGGATGTTCAATAGTATAAGTAAGTTTCACACAATGCCATGAATTTAGTGAGGGAGTTGTAAGGAGATATACCATTCCTCAAGGATAAAGATGCTACTACACATGTTGACATGCATAAAGTTATGGATCTCCATGATTTGGTACGTGATGAGTTTCATGAGTTATAAAAGAAACAACTTGATGAGGATATTGTAACCCTATCATGAAATTGGATAAGGCATCATATGCCTAGGCTTAGAAATGATTGTTATTAAACCATGCACAATGATAAGAGACTCATATTTAGCCTAGTATGGAGGGGGATAAATAGATATTTATTAATGCCACTATTAATGGATGGGTTATTAATGACATCCTATTTGATATCAAAACTAAATTAAATTTCATAACTAAGGACACATTGAGGAAGATGGAAAGCCTTGATTTTTAGCCTTCTCCTCATGTGTTGTTCATGTCCAATAAGACTTATGATATTCATATTGGAGTACTTAAAGATGACACCATACATATTTTAGGTATCACTTTCAAAGTCAACTTTGAATTAATTAAGTTGGTTGAAGCTTATGACTTTTTATCTCTATTGGGTCACCATTGGTGTTAAGTGAATAATGTTGACTTAATCTTTAAGAAGCACTATATAATATTTAAAAATGGATATCATTGCATTGTAATCCCCTTATACCAAGGTTACAGACTGCAATTTATTGATATAGTTAATTCTAATAAGGACATTAACCATATCTACAATATAATAGCTCAGGGTACTGAATGCTTTGATCCTAGTTTTGATGGCATATTACATTAGGTAGATGCAAAATATATATCTGACACTACCAGTAATGCTTGAGAATATTGTGTTAATTTTGAGTATGATTTTATTGGTAAGATTTGTGGAACTATAGGTAGTTGAGATGATGCTTTGTGAAATCAACATAAACATCATAAGTTTGTTTTTCTTCTTCATGGACAAATTATGGTTTAGCAATTTATGAGGTTAGATGAAGCTCTAAGATTTCATGGTAAAATGGAAGTATGCAAGTTTGTGTAGTGGTTATAATCCTTTTATGTATCTAAAAATTATTGTTTATGTTTTATTATCCATATCTTTTATGGCACCATTACTCAGTGGTAGAGAATTCATTGTCATAACTTGCTTACTTGGGATCAAGTTCATTATACTCTATACCATCACTTTCATCATAACAACAATGTTTTTGGCACCATAAGCTATAGTGGAATCAGTGTTCCTAAACTCATCTTAAATCCTATAAAAATATGTGGAAGGTGAATGAGACATTTATGCTTGAGTATCTATAGGTTCATGAATTCTATGGAACTCTATGCACGTGGGCTCAAACATGGTATGTACATGAAGAATGACACATGGAGACAAATTTTTGGTATTTATTTAATATTAATATGATTGTATTTATATCTTATTCAACTCCTTAGATGGATTTATGCCTCACCTTATAATCCATGTATCAAACTATTGTAGGTGACTAGACCCTGATGGAAGATTGCATCAGATATATACATGGTGAGCATGAGGAGAGCTTGACCATTTTTCAAGAACCTGATATATAAACATCATCTCCATCACTTACACCTAAACTAAACCACACATTTAGATAATAGATCTAGAAAGGTAAATAAAAGGTTATGTATCAGGTTTATGGTGTTAGTTTTGATCTACCTGAGTTATCTATTGATCACTTAGATTTACATACTAATTATGAAACATATTATATTTGAGACACCATCTAGGATGATTAACATCCCTATTTGGATCCACTTCAAATATTATAGTGAAATATTGGCATAAAAGAAACACCCAAGATGGATATTATGGGAACTTATTGGTTTAATACAGAGATGTCCAAGGTGTTTGAACTATTAAAAGAGTATCAAGATGACTTTCCCATGAATTGAACCAAAATTTTTGGATTATTTTCCTTTAAATATGGATGTCATTCCTTAGTCATGCACCTAAGCGAATAATATTTCAACATGCTAGTGTGTTGGAATTTCATGCTAGAATAAGTTCTTGCATGCTTACCTAAATCACATAGTTTAAGACTCATTCCCACTAGTTTTTTCACATGAGGGTGTGTTTGTCTAACTTCCTAGGAAAGGGTTCTTGAAAAAATACTTAGTAATAAACTAATTCTTACTCATATATATAATTTAGTCTACTTGTCTATCACTTAATGATTCAAAATAAAAATAAGTTTAGCATAAAATTATAATAGATAACATCAATTCCATTATTACCATTGACAACTGAACACATGATTTATGTCAACATAGGATTATTTCCATCATATTCCTAAGTGATACCAAAGAGTATAGTGATTCAAAGTTACAATGATAACCAACTCGTAATCAACTAAACTTAACAACATCATCCAACTCTTAAATAATAATACAAAGTACATCATGGGGATATTTATACTTGGTTTCCTCAACCAATTAGTTATATAAGTAATCACAATTAGGATGACTTGACAATGATCATCAATAGAATTATGTCATCAAAGCCATTTAAAAATATTTATTATAGACCTAGGCCTATTTTTCCCTATATTCTCTCTTCATGTTGGATCCTCATCACTGAGTGTTTATCTTCCCATGGTCTAATCTTGGATTCATGCTTAACTTAGTCTTATCTTCCATCCCTATGAACCAATCCATAACCATCTCCACTTTCCATGCTTTCCCCAAGTCTTCCACTAATTTATGAGTCCTTATTTCTTGTGTTGTCCATTTCATATGCATATTTTATTCCATGGGACTTTCTTCTTCCACACTATGGACTCTAATGCTAGATATTCCATGCCAAAATATTAAACACCATGTCTCTCTATGCCACTTATTACTAAACATTACTTAGCTAAAATTAGGGGCCCAACATGAATTGAACCATTCCTACCAATTACATTGAGGTTACCTACATACAAGTTCATGCAACAATATATGAAAAAAGATGATAAATTGAGCTCTTGGATCTTAGACATTATTTATCTATAGGAAGCCTATAATGAAGCCTTACTCAACTTTAGCAAACATAAAGGTACCGTTAAATGATGGTTTGATAAAATGGCCAAGGTTGAGTCTTTTAGTATCTCTAATATGGTATTATTGTGAACAAAGCTCATGAGAAAAAGGGGTAGCACACCAAATTTTATCCTTTATGTATTTGCCCCTACCATATATGTAAGTTACTTAGCCAAAATACTTTTCATATTCATTACCTCAAGGCAAATAACTTACACTACTGGTAAAAAAATAATTCCTAAATTACTACTTCTCGACTACCCCTTCTAATGTGATCTCAAAATATCTTAGACAAGGGTGTTAATGTATATATTAGGTTAGTTTGATTTTTTTGTGTGTTTAATTCCATGGCCTATTTATTTTCTTATGTTTTCTTGTATTTGGTGTTGTTTTTTTCCTATTATGTTTGCCTCTTACAAAGCCTTGCCCTAATCTAGCCCTTAAGTGAGATTAAAGGAGTAAGCCTAACAAGAAGGGTCCTTTAGAGACCTCAAGGTAAGTAACCACTTTGAATGGTGATGAAATTCTAAGAAATGTAGTTAAATGTTATAATACCAAGGGTGAGCTTTATTTTTCAGCAAGTCAAAGGTTGTAAGAGAGTATTTTACATTTCAAATCTTGGAGGACAATTACTCTTAACTAAATAAGTGAATTTTATAGCCACCCCATGTCCTAATAGAAGTCATCAAATATACACTTAATAACAAAACCCTAAAAAGTGAGATTACCAAACTAATATAAGATTGGATAAGTATTTAGATCTTTCAAAACATCCCTTCACCCTTGGCTTGGACCCAAACCCTTAATGGATAAGACTACCAAATATCTTCATATTAAATCCTTAAAAGAAGGTTAGAATAACATGAAAAATTTAAATTTAGTGTCTTCATCAAAAGTGGTAATAGGGAAACTTCCATCATAGACTTTTTGGCCTATATAGTAGTGGATCAAGGCCTTAAATTGGACCGAAGGTATCTCTATCAAGTATATAGACACATGGCTAGTAGCATAGCAATGCCCATACCATTCCTCTCCAAGACATATAACTAGTAATGCCCTTTTGGTAGATATAATGCCCAAATTGACTTAGACTCATTTAAATAAGACCTAAATTTGAATCAATTGAATAAGTGTCACCTCAAACACACTGATGGTTTTCTATGGGAATAAGGCTTAGTTTGTCATTTGATGTACATTACTTTAGAACCTTATTTGTTTTTTATGTGTCTAAATATTTATTTACAATCTATGTTTTGTGAAGGAGTGAAAGCTAGCATCTTGGATTGTAATTGATTAAACACCACTTTCCCCCAAAAAGTTGTGATTTGTTGTGATAAACACACGCCCTTTTCAAATAAAATGGGTGAAACCCTTTAAAGTTATAACCTAGAGTTCCCAGACCTTTTTTATCACTCTGACCAACTCTATTAAGAGATCATCCTCAAATTCCCATGTACCTTGGTCTCCTTGAGTGTGTAGTTTGTTTTTAATGGTCTATTTATCCATTTTGGACACCCTCATGACTTTTAAAAACTCAACATAGTCAATCTTGATAATATCCAAAAATAAACCAAATGCTCTTTTACTTTGAATATTTATGTGTTAACTTTTACATAGGTTTTTTTACATGGTAAGGTTTTTGGAGTCTCAGTCTCCTAGAGTGTTAAACTCTCAGAGTCCTACATGGAACCTTAGGAAATATAGATAGTGTCCAGGTAAGCATTTTATCCATCACATTTCTTTTCATTTTACTTAGTCTCTTTTCATGTATTTTTGTAGAATGAATGTTGGAATGAAATGAGCCATGTGGATAGATGGTAGTGAAGTCATAATGTGGCACAATGTGTCTAATTAGGATGTGCCAATATTAGATTGTCAATCTCTAGGACCTAATAGAGAATTAAAGGTTTGAGAGAGCCTAACATAATAATAATAATAATAATAATAATAATAATAATAATAATAATAATAATAATAATAATAATAATAATAATAATAATAATAATTCACATGAATCATGATCAAAACCTATTAAAACCTAGCCAACTAGGGTTCCCTAATGTTATAATCGTTGAGTCTCCCCTATGATAAATATTTTAGAGCTCAGAAGAGCCTGATTGATTGAAAACATGCCACATGGCCTAAAAGTTAGATCTATTGAGATTTAACCAATGAGATCACCCTAGTGTTATACATGTCAAACTCCTAATTCTAAGAGATATGCTAGATCCTAGGATAGCTTGACCAAATGAGAAACCATGACATAACTTATTATCAGGCTTGTCAATCTCTCAAACCTAATAAAAATGTTAGGTTCTGGGAGATATTGACTTATCACATAAGTCCACATGGAATTTATGTATAAAAATAGCATGGAATATCCTAATAGGCCTCAATATGGTCAAAATGGAGTATGTTATAGTCATAAGGATAATCAAAAGATGATGTATACACCTAGTTTTGGCCACTTTCATACCTAAACTAGAATTCAATTCAATTTATATAAAACAACATATCTTAAGCCTAAAAATTACCTAAATTTACCAAATTCATATATGTAAGGAATTTAATATCCTATTAATGTGATAAGGGTGGATTATTTGGTTTATTACCATGTATGCATCACTAACCCAGTTCAGTTCTAACCCTAGTCAAATTATGACCTAGTAATTTGACACATTTAACATGCCAAGCTATTAATTCATGATATTTAAATAAATTTCCAAAATATAAAAATCACTAAGAAATACTAATTATATTATAAATCTTAATTAAATTGTCTAATAAAACATTCCAAATCAAATTAGTGAATTTTAATTACTAAAAAAGGAATTTTATCCAAAAATGAACTCAAAGAGTCAAAAGAGCTAATAAAGTGATTTATTATATCATAAATATTAAAAAAGATGACTCACACCTCATAGAAATATATAATGAGTTTTCATGTCTCAAAAATATCAGAAATTGAGGTGTCAAGATTTCATGAGTGTCTTAAACCCACATAGAGTTATACTAACTTAACTAAAGCTAATTTATACTCAACCTAAGTTAGAATTTAACATAACCTACCCATATATAGATTAAGTTATTTTAGCTATAAATACAAGTTTCCACACCATTAATAAATAGGATTTTGTGTGTAAGGTTATTTTGCTAGAATACCTTCTTGAATCCCTTTGAGAGTAATGTTATTATGCCAAGATTCAAACCAAGCCACAAGTAACTATTTAAGAGATGCTTCCACCATGGAAGAACATTTCTAAAAAAAACAAATCGTCATATGTTGAGTACAAAAATTCTTATGCCAACAAGTAAGCATTATATGTGGTAAGGGAGGTAAGAAATGTGTATTGTATTCATCTCTATTTTATCATCTTACTTACTGTGTTATGCTCCCCTTAGTTCTTAGGCAAGAGGGTTTAGTCTTAGTGAATTATTATTCTTCATGTTTTCTAATTTAAACTAACAAGACACTAATCTATATATTATTTCCTCTTAGAACTCCCAAGGTACATAATGGCGTGCCTGATGGGATTTAATATCATGTATGTCCAAGTAGATTAGTATTCTAGTCTTAGTTTTTATAATGGATGCATTAAAATCTTCAAGTTTCAAATTTTAGATCATAATTTTATGTCTTTTTTTAACAATCTTGAAGGGATTTATGCCCATTTTTCCAAATCAATGTTGATTGTAGGAATAAACCATGATCTCTATGTAGAAAATAGTGCAAGGCAAGAACATGGCTAAAAATATTTTTTCTTGATTTTCCTTGCCCTAATTTTGTGTATGATAACTTATTTGTTATTTTTGTAACCTTTTTCTTACAAAAAATATGATATATTTGAGCCTAAAACTTTTTTGTTAACCATTTTTACTTTGAAATAGATTTATTTTTTTGTGTTTTCATGAAACATAGATGATCTGACTAAATCAATGCCGATTTTAGAAATCAACATTAATCTCTATGTGATTGATGTTAATTTTATTTGTGAAAAAAATAGAAACCTGAGAGCTCAAATTAAATTATTATTTGATCACTTGATTTTGGATTATAATCATGAACACACTCTAATAATTTGTTGTAACTAAGGTGGAAAGAGGCAAAGTTTATGTATTATTAGAATCTCAAATTTATTTCATTTGATGCTTAAAATCCATTTCATTGTTTTTTCCTTATTAGTTGTTTTAGAAAAAATTACAAGTGAAAACAAGGGCAAGGGGACAAAATTTCAATCACACTTTGATTTAAATATATTAAAAAGAACACACATCTTAGTTATAAATCTTAAGATCTTTTTCAATTTATGTTGGTTTTTCATTATTAGCTAAAATTTCAAAGTTCATTAGCCTATTTTCTTTGTTTATGGTAAACTACAAACTACTACATGTATACTCTCCCCCCATGTCAGTTGTAGGGAATAGGATGAGCCATGAGTGTACTATTTTTATTTCATTCATATGTGTGTTTAGACTAAAACTATTTATTTATCTTATCACATTAAAACAATTCCAAAGCATTCATGTTATTTTTACACCCCTTTAACCTAAGAGGTGTTACTTTGTCCATTTATGTCACACTTTATGCCTTGGATATTCTTCTCCAAAACCATTCATGTGTCATTTTTTTAATGGATCATCTTTATGCTACTTATTTTATCTCAAACTATTGCCTTATATATTCTATCCCAAACCTTTTGCCATGATATTTGTTTGAAAGAGCACCATTACACTATCATATTTTTCCAATATCTTCTCAATTTTAAAATCAAGTTCCAAGATATTGTTATATCTATCTTATTTCAAACACGCAGTTACATTGCCCATTTTGATCTAGCTCTTTTACCCTAAAACTTTCAAGTCTTTTCACTTTAAATATGAAACACAACCTTTTGAAGTGAAAATCCTAAACTAATTAGGTTCACACCTAAGCTTCATCTAAATTGGGCTTAGGTTGTCTACCTTTTATTTTTGGATTGTGTTACTTGGGTCTATTTTATATTTGATTTAAAGACCCCCTATCTAGTCCTAGCACTTATTCTTTATTTTGTACCTTGTTTAGAATGTATTTTTGATCTAAGTTATTTTTATGTACTTTATTTGAGGTTTTTTGTGCCAAAGTTTTGAGTGTCTTGGTCCCCTTATTCTAATAGTTTTCATGATTCAAACTGTGTGTCTTGAGTGAACCATTTACTGAGTGTCATCTGAGCCAATTACATTAGTTTAGTTTAATTTTGAGTTCTTATTCAAGTTTTGTGTTCCTGAGTCTAGCCTTTTTGTTAACATGATTATAACTACCTTTAGGAAAATCTTGTTTATTTATTGATATTAGTTCATAATTGTTTTACTTTGTTTAGACACTCTTGTGATTGATTATAGCTACCTATGGGCAAACTAGTGCACTAACTATAAATGAGTTTGAGCCTTTATGTTACTTTTGTTGTTGATTATATATACCTTTGGGAAAATTAATATCATTTTGTTATATTGGTCTCAATTTTTATTTTTTCATACCCTTGCCTAGTTTAGTTGTTTATCCCTTTGTATATTTTTTATAGAGTCAAAGGCCCTATTTTTTAGACCTTGTTTTTTTATTACCTTTAGACCCTTTATTTATCACATGGCTTATCTATGGATCTAAACTTGTATTTTTACACTCATAGTGGCACTATGTATAATACTAGATACAAGAACTTTATGACCAATGACCCTTTTGTTTAAGAGTCATATGACAATGTCACTTATGAGATGGATCCATATCCATCATATAACATCCCATACATTAAACAAAGTCATGACCCTTTAAAATAGTATTTGGTAATTGTGCTTCCTTATCCAAGCCAAGAATCAAATCAAATATAGTAATACCTTGAAAAAATGATGTCTAATAGGAAACAAAACCAATAAAAATAGCCTTATTATGTTAAAATGCCAACACAAAATAAATATGATCCATACTTATTTGAATACCAATTTTTGGAAAAAAAAGATGAACTGCTAGTTAGAGATATTAAAGTAAGAGTTAAGTTCCTTCCACTTCCCACAATATGTAGTTTAATTAGAATTCCTAGTAATGCACTATGAATTTTACCATTCAAATAGTAATCTACTATTTATATCCAATATTTGGTCCAAATTCTAGAACAAGACCACAATATGCTTACAAAAGGAAAATGCATTATGGATGAACAAATGGAATAGATAAAACAAGTGTACGAAACCTATCTTAACCTATATCATAACCTCAATGCAAGGGTTATTTATAACATGTTACTTATTGCAATATTTCCATCACTAGGGTAACAAATAGTTGCATCTAGATATATAAGTGAAAACATAGACCCCTTTATCAAATGAACATTGGTTTGTGATATGTATAATTCCCATATTTTGATGAAAGTTAATATTTCTCAAAGGGAGGACCACACTCAAATTTTTATAGATAGTATTTAAGTGCAATCCAATTTAAACCAAGGTGGGTCTAACTTACCACCAATAAATACCCAGTAGCTTCCTCTAAATAATGACATGAGTGGGTTACAAAAATGGGGAATAAGTATGCCTATTTCCCAAACAACAAACAATTTCAACTCCTAAACTAGTTATTTCCTCAAATGTGCAATAGGGGATAATAATCCAATAGTAGACTAATTTACCACTACAACAAGTTTAAAACACTATGACACCTAAACAAGTGACAACGAATGTTCCATCACAACAAGCATAGACTAATATACCTTTTCAATCATAGACGTTGCCAAACCAATAATGCATTCCTATTGGTCAAAATGTACTATTTGATCAACAATAAATGCCAAACCAACAAGTTCATAACCCTAAATAGTTTCCAAACCAACAAGTTTCATTCCAACAATAAGTGTCATTTCAATAAATATTAATCTAACCATAAGTGTTTAGCCAAAAACAAGGTTCTTACACATAATAGTAACTAGGTGCTTTGCATTAATTGACTTTCACCTAGCAAGTATTGCATGTGTAACAAGGATACAACTACCAACACCCCCAACATTATGGATATATTCAATAATGTGTTCTATATATCTAAAAAGGCTCAAAAAGTAGGCAACAAGTTCCCTCCCAAGCCCAACAATACCAATACATTTCATAGATCCAAATGTTCTTACCACATCCATTATTCACTAGCTAGGGTTTTGTATCCAAACCAAAACAAAATGTTCTTCAATAATAGCATATTTTATACCTAAAATATAATCCTAATACATGAATACAAATATATAGTCATCCATCTAATTCAACCAACATCCCACAATATACCTACCCTGATCAAAGTAATCTACTTTTGACTGCACAACCTCCCCAACATCTACCCACTCCTTTTTATTTCCTTGCCCAAGAGTTGCAATATATGAAGGATGAAATTCAAGTGATATAGGTTGGAAAATAAATTAATAAAAAAATATAGGAGATATGTTATTACCCATTCCAAATGGATTATTTGTAAATACCATTTTTTCTAGGTTATGAACCATGTAAATTAGATAAATATAAAGGCAAAGATGACCCTAGAGTGTATTGAAGGAATTATTTTTTTCCTGCCAACTAGTGGCCTAAAATGATATATACTTAGTTCTACTCTTCCGAAGAAGTCTAGATATATAAGCCATTGAATGGATATTAAAATTACCAAATAACTTTGTACCTAACTTTGATGATCTCTCAAAGAATTTTGTGCATCACATTTCATATAATACCAAGCATGAGATTACTATTGTGGATCTATGCCAAGATAAACAAAAAATTGGTGAGAACTTCACTACATACTTGAAATATTGGAGAGACCTCACAAGATGATCTACACATAATCTACTAGACAAATAATTAGCCCCAATATTTACAAGGATCTTACACAATAATATATCCTACAATCTTGAGTTGTATTATACTCACACATTTCAAGAGGTCATAACAAAAGGAACTTAGATTGATAAATCCTTGATCAATAAATGCATAATTAAGATATCCTCTATCAATTAGAACCAAAACTAGAATAAAGGCCAAAATTATAATCATAACCAAACTCAAATACTAGATTCAACACCAACTTCAACCAACAAAACTAAAAGACCTAAACCCTAAAATTTTAATAAAAATGTTATTGATAATGGGGATACCTAATCACACCATGTTTAAACACTTCAAACATTGATTATCTATATACCTACCCCCACTCAATAGCCACTTCCTCTATACATTCAACTAAGCCCTCTACAAAACCAACCATCATAAAATCAAAACCAAATACAAGCACCTCTTTTGAGTAGAAGATAACCCATATCTTAATAATTCATTGACCTTGGTGAGACTATTGAGTTTGTGTTTTATATATTGGTTAATTCAAATATGATTAGTTGGCCTATACCAAATCCATTTATTGATGATACTCATTTTTTAGATTGCTATAAGGAAAATGAATTTTGTGAGTATCATCATGTTAGAAGACATTCCATAAGATGGTGTATCCAATTCAAACATCTAATTAAGAACATATTGGAAAATATAGAGAAATAAAGAGACATCCATGCTCCTACAAACAATCATAACTTGGGTATATAATAGAATCCATTTCCATAACATAACAATAATAATAGCTACAAAGAACTCCACCATAGATTCAATAATAATAATGCCAACCATAACAATAGTGGTAGAATGATCAGAATCAAAGGCAAAATGATCACACCAATCAAGGATGTCATCATGTTATTGTGTATACCTAGAATAATTTTGTATGACATGTTTTAGGGGGTCATGTTTCCACCATCATTATCAACCCTATATCAACTATAAATAGACTTAGACCTTTGCATAACAATACCTATCTACCAAATAATACCTACCAACCTCCTTATGCTAGTGACTCTTATAAGGGATATGTTGACAATCATGAACTATACAATCTAAGAATCACCATTCCAAGCCTCCTTACCTACCCATCCAAATATCAAAATGAAGTTACAAATCAAGATTTCATAATCATAACTTGATGAGCCAAACTCACTATCTGAGGACTATAGCAAAATACTTCAAATGAGCCTTATTAACTCTCTATGCCTATCATAAATAAACCAACTGACAAAACTAAGGGGAAGACCTTTGATATTATGGAATAGTTGAAGAAAACACCTGCACATATCTCCATCATAGATTTATTGTGCACATATACCATCCACAAAGACATCCTAAATGAGTATTTAGACCAATCCCTTATGATAATTGATATCAATCAAGACAAATTATAAGCCATGGTAGGATACTTATCCCCTAGACAACATTTCACCTTTGACCAAAGTAATGTGTCGTCTCTAGGTCCCCTACATAATATCCCATTTTACATTGAAATGGGTATAATATCCCATTTTAACATCCACTTTGAAAAAATACCTAGGGCCAATAATAGAAAAATAAATCCTATGGCCACTATTCACTCCATGATCCAAATCACTAACAAAGTTACGGATTATCAATTTATTGTTAAACATATTTTAATGCCAACACATGAACAATTTTTCTATTGATATGGTTTATGACATTGTTGGTCCCATGTCTCTATGGCACTCATATATATATGTATGTATGTATGTATATATATATATATATATATATATATATATATATATATATCTCTCTTCAAAACCAAACCATGCCTCCCTATTTATCACATATATATATATATATATATGTGATAAATAGGGAGGCATGGTTTGGTTTTGAAGATATATATATATATATATATATATATATATATATATATCTCTTCAAAACCAAACCATGCCTCCCTATTTATCACATAAAAGACAAAAATCAATCACCCATAAAGCCTCTCACTATACCCTACTTGGACCAGCCTTGTATTTTAGAATTTATGATGGAACTCTATTTTTTTTTTTACCTTTGGTAGAATCTAGAATAATGTTGAGGGAAGTCCACAAAGAAGTGTGTGGAGCCCATACTAGTGGGGAAATATTTACCAAAAATCTATTGCATACTAGTTATTACTTGACAATAATGGAAGTAGATGTAGCTACATATATGAAGAGGTTTTTTTAATTTTAGAAGCATGCCGATCTAATTTATTCTCTAGCCAATACACTTAAACCATTGAAAACACCATGGTTATTCTCAACGTGAGGACTTAACCTTATTAGGATGATTAACCCAACATCTTCAAATGGCCATAAACATGTCTTGACTACTAATAAATACTTCACTAAGTTGGTGAAATCCATTCTCCTCACTTACATCACTAGTAAATATGTCTCCAAGTTTATATTCAACCATTACATTTATCATTATGACATCCCCTCTAACATTATATTTGATAATGGTAGATAATTTGAGAACAAAGATGTGAAATCACTTTGTTCTCAATAGAAAATCAAACAACATTTCTCTACCACTTATTATCCATAAGGCAATGGATAAGATGAGGCTTATAATAAAACCATTATCAACATTCTAAAGAAGAATGTTAATGATTTTATTGATAATCAACACTTACACCTATTTAATGCCATTTGGGCATACCATACCACATTTTGTACTCTAATAGGAGATACACCCTATTCACTTATTTATGGAATTGAATTCATTCTTCCTATTGAGGTTGATTTTACTTCTCTCCTAATTTTGTTTCAAAACATTATCAATGATGAAGACTACAAAGTGGTTCACTTGTAAGAGCTACATCTTGATGATAGTAGACAACTTGCACCTAAATCTCTATCCAATTTTTGATGTAAAAGCATATGAAAGAATTTAAATTTGATAAAACAAATAATATGTCAATAATTACTTTTCAAAATATATTTACTTCAATGAATAAATTATAAGCTTAAATAATTCCTTAAACTGTCATCAAATGCATCATTAAATCTCCTCTTTTTCTAGTGACTCTATACCTCACCAATACACCAATTAGGATTTTAAGCAAAAATTATTTACATTATTTTCTAAAGACAAAATTAGACTCCCTTACACTAGATCAAGTGTATTTTATCTTTTTCTAAACTTTTATATTCCTCAAATCTTTACCATGTACAAGGTTTTCACATAGTCACAAGGCATTTCATGGTAATTGACTTGTACAACTTTCATAGAACATTATATGATTTAGTCTCTCACCAATTTATAATCTCATATAATATGATGTATTTTCCTAACTCATTAAACTGGTCTTCATATTTATGTTATGCAAAAATGACTCCTTTTCATACTTGTTAATAAAATCTTCCATTCAGACTATCATAAGTGAAATAACATAAAACACCTTGATTGTGAGTGACTGTGTATATACAAAATATAATTTTTTTCTTATTCTATTTATAATCAATAATTCTTAAAATTTATCAAATGAGACTCCTCTTTACTCATGGTATATAACTTCACTTTTTTAGGCATTTAAACAAGTCTTACAACAAGATTCATCGACTTGCATACAATTATGTCATACAAACATGAAATGTTAAATATTTCAAAAATAATAATAAATAAAATATGATACCATTGTAACTCACATTTCCAACTACCAAATTCTATCCCATGCTTATTAATGTGTCTATTTATCAATCTACACCATGCACAAATTCTTGTATATTCCAATTCAATGTGTAACAAAAGATGTTATAGTTACACTAATGAATTAAATGTAACTCAAACATAAATATGTTATTCTATCAATCTTGATAGGACTCATATCTTTGAATCTTCCATCTAAACTAATGAGCACATTAGATTCTCATGTAAATTTACTTTTCAAAAATATAATGGAATAATAAAAACATGTCCAAAGCTAGGATGAACTTGTTATTTGGCACACAACTATAATCTATAACAAATTACATACAAAGACTAATAGACTTGAGAAAGAACACATAATTCAATTTAGGGAAGTGAACTCAAATAAATTTAATGATTTCACATTGATATTCAAGACTAAACTGATTGAAAGTTGACTAGAAAACAAAAATGAGTACATAATCATTTGATCCACTAAATACATTAAAATTTATTACTACAATAATATTTTATATGGAAATTCAAATCACAATCAGAGAAATGGAACCATCAAATATTTTTTACACATATATGTCAGCCTTATACACATATACACATAAATTTATAATATCCTTAAAACATTATTTCATTCACATAAGAGCTTACACTAAATATATATAATTCTAGAATTTGAGGTAGATTTTCCATATCTTATTACTCTTCTAACATAAAGGGTCTCATGTTATTCATTGGAAACTCTCCATTTTTTTAATCATGAATTCTTGGCCTTTTATGCTTGTAACTGACATTAAATGTCTCCTTTGTAGATTGAGTTCTCCATGTCTCCCCTAATCTTGGAATTCACTTATTGGGCTTAATATTCCTCTTAACAACCCAAACTTAAAATATTAAATAATCTTATGTGAAAATCTTATTGTTACATTTTCCATTTTAGACCTTGTAGATGACTATAACATGAAGGGTGACTATAATACTCTTAAATACATCCTTGACCCATATGGATCCCTATACAATTCATCACAACTATTTATTTACTGCAATTATTCATATGTTTACAAGGACAACATTTGAAAATTTAAATTCCAATTTTGAAAAGCCTCTAAAGGATGTAAAACAAATCCTAGTGTCTCAGCAAGGCTTATTATGACTTGAAAAACTCCCTAAAAATCCTATGATCAACCTAACCAAGTACAACTAGTATATTTCTAGTGATGCTCCTGCATCAGATTTATTTAATGGTAAATGTCTGACCGCTTTAAATAATCTATAGGCTTATTAGAACTGACTCATAAGATGATATAATAAGTGTGTTAAGCATCATGAATTTGATCTTGGTGACCTAGTAATAAAAGAGAATCAAAAGAATGTCAATGTTGAAACTAAGAAAAAGGTAAAGTTCCAACCAAAGTGGTTAGGGCCCTATGTAGTTGTTTTCAACTATGATTATAGAGCATGCAGGATTGCTGCACCAAAGGGAGATGAATTTGATGAAACAATGAACATAATACACCTTAATAATTTATATGCTTAAGGGATTTAGATTATTATCTAAGAGGATAATATAAGTTATGCTACATTATATCTATTCTCTGTACTATACCCCTTGCCATTCTAGCATACCCTTAGCCCTTTGTCAACCATTTATTTTTGCCTCACCCTACCTATCGCATAAGGCCTTGGTTTTGATTCATTTGTAATTCAAGAACATTTAGTGGTTGATGACAAATTCCATTCCAATAGTTACTTAAAATTACATGTTTGAATGGTGGTATCTAAAGTAGTGTAATAGTGATACTGATAATTGCATCCTTCATTTGTTGTTATGTTGGACTAGTGCCACTAATTATAACCACCTTTGAAAAAATTAATGTCCCACCTTGTGCTACTAATTATAACTACTTATGGGTAAATTAGTACCACTAACCCTTTGTCGTTATTTCTTAATTATAACTACTTATTGGAAAATTAGGAGCAAAACCTTTGCCATGCATTATCACATCACCTTGACATTACTATTATAATTTTCCTTGCCATTTTCCTTTTACCTATAACTTCATGATAATTAATTTCACCACCTTTTCAATAGGCAGAACTACAGTGACTTGAGGTATTGACAAGACTATATAGGTAGTGCTAAATTTACATTGAGGTCATCTCAATCACCCTTTTTCCATATGATTCCATTGTTTTTCATTTTTGGACTATTTTGTATCTCATAATTATTGATGGCATTACATGATAAAAATACCAAAATGCATATTGGAATAATTTCATTTCCTTTTGTGAAAGGCAGAACTATAGTGACTTGAGGTCCTAATGGGACTATGTAGGTATCAATTGATTCATGTGGAGGTCAAATCAATCACCCGTTTCCCATGCTCTCACCATTTTTTGAGAAATTTAAGTTTGAATGTTCTCACTATTTTTTGAGAAACCTAAGTCATGCTCTTGTTGTTTTTGAGTTGGAATATTTTGTGTTTCATAATTCTATATGTATTTGAGATGCCTAAAATTTTCCAAAAACATTAAAAATAGTTTCAAAACCCCTAAACATTTGTAAAATATCTATAAAATCCTAAAAATCACCAAATCATGAAAATTGTCTTAGAATTTCCACACGAGATATAAAGCCATCCAATTTTTTGGGACATGCCATCTTATCTATTCAACTTAATTTCTAGAACACCTTGGTATTTTTACTCCCATTTTTGGGATAACTACATCATTATGAGGTCTGCATAAACTATGTAGGTAGCACCTAGATACATAGGGTATCTTGGGTTAGCTCAAATACACCTTCCTTTATTTTTTGGCCATTTCTTTTCCTTAAGGATTATAAGACTCCTGATTATTTCATGAGTAACTAGTTTTAATTTAGTTTCCCCATCCTTATTGTCCTTATACCTTATGTTCTCACTATTTTAATAGTTCATGTTGTGAGCATTATGGATTCGACTCTGATATACTAACGACCACTCATTTTCATCTTACATTTTTATCATTTTATGACCATTTTAAGTTCAATGCTCTAGCAATTTTTTAAGCTTATTATCTTCCTAAGCCATAGATGTAGTAGACATTATGAATTACTAAATAAATTCATTAGTGGATACTCATCTCTTGACTTTTAGTGTGATTTTAACCTAAACCATACTCTCTCACACTTGAGTGATTTATTTCTGTTGATGCTTTCATGATTGAATGTCATTCATTCTTCTCTCATGTACTCACCATCTTTTGAGATCATTCCTATTTTCCTCTACACATTAATCATGTTTTCTTATCATTCATTTTATTCTATCTCATATCCTAGGAGAACTACATTTGGCCTAAATTTCACACTAGATCTTGTGTCCATGGGACTATGTAGATAGTGTCCACTTTCCTCATGCATCTGGAATCAACTCAACTACCCCTTCCTATTCTTATATCCCCCCATTTTGTTCTTATCTTATTTATGTCATTATTTTCCTATAACCTAGGATGAACCTTGTGCTAATTTTTCTTGTGTTGTACATGAGTCATTGATCTAACTTAGTGGTCACCCTTTTGCCAAGAGTAATACATCTATTACACATGCACAAATAATTTGTTTTCTATTTGTACTAGCATTATGATTAATCCTTGTTTGTGTATTATTATTCATTTGGATTTATTTATTTGTTTTTGTGTGTTTAGAGTAGTTTGATTATTGTTTTCTTATTTGATTTGGATTGTTTAGTTATTTTTTTATTGTTTTGTTCACTTTATTTATCTATTAGTGTTTTGTTGTGTGTTATTTTTGTTTCTCTTTTTGTTTTTTCATTTTTTATTTATTTATTACTTCTTGGTTGTCATAATATTATTAAATTATGTTTTTACTTAAGTCTTGATTATCCATATCATGTACATCAGCTATGAATTTTTGTATTTCATTTTACACTTGATTTATTTTTTATATTTAAACTTGGGATTCGAGTAATCATATAATATTCCTAGGTTTTTTATATTTACATTTAAATCAACTTTTCCATACTTAAGATATGATTTGTCATTTTAGTTATCCATAAATATCATGCATAATATTAAAATATATAGTAAAATTGTGCTCATGAAATCTTCTAACAATGGTAGCATCTCTTTAATAGTTACAAAACCTAGCCAAATACCCAAACACATGCCTCAATCCATGATTAATATAAAAGTACAACAAATGATTTATTATGTGTTTATATAGATGATCATATATGAATAAGCATCCATATCAATCACAAAACATAATCAGATGATAATCTCAAAACAATATCTCCTAACCTCAGCCATCCTTTTGGGCCTCTCCCTGAGACCTATTTAATAATGGAATTTATTAGCCTATATTACATGTTTGTTTGAATGTGCATCTTAGAAATCACATTAAGGCTCAAAATGTGATGTGATCCTTTGTTATCACCATCCTTTTAGTCCTCCCCTTGAGACCCATTTAAAAACATGATTTCTTAGCTTATATTCCATGTTTATTCAAATGTGCATATTCAAACTCACATTTAGGCTACAAATGTGTTGTTATCCTTTGTCAATGTATGTGTTCCTGATTATAACTACATTTGAGAAAATTAGTGTGTTTCCCTTTCCATTCCTGATTATAACCACCTTTGGACAAATCAATTTTTCTTTGTTTTTGTTCTTGATTATAAATGCCTTTAGTCAAATCAATCTTTTTCTTATTTTTCATTCTTGATTATAACTACCTTTGGGCAAATTAATGTTTTCTATTTTGTTACTAATTATAAATACCTTTGGGAAAATTAGTATCCATCCTAACACCATAATAGGGCATCCATTTATTCCACTTATTATAACCACCTTTGGGAAAACTAATGTTACACCCTTTATTATTGATTATAACCACCTTTGGGAAAATCAATGACTCTTTAGCTATTATTATTTATAACTGCCTTTGGGAAATTTAGTAATCCAACCTAGGTTATCATCTAGATCATGTTATTTTATTAATTTTGAGGGAATGTTAGATAATTCTATTTTCACTAACTTCTCCCTCAAGGGGGAATCAAGGGGCATGATCTATTCAGATTAACAACTTTTTCATTCTTTAAAAATATGTTATTGTGGATGTCTTATAATGCCTTCTCAAACATACGTAAATTGTAGACACCTAGTTTTGGCCACTTTCATACCTAAATTAGAATTTAATTCAATTTCTATAAAATGACATATTTTAATCCTATAAATCACTTAAATTATCCAAATTTATCTTTTAAAGGTATTTAATTTCCTAGAAATGTGATGAGGTTAGATTATTTGGTGTATTACCCTATATGCATCACTAACTTGGTTCAGTTTTCACACTAATCAAATTATGATCTAGTAATTTGACATGTTTGAAATGTCAAGCCATTAATTCATGACATTTAAATATTTTTATAAAAGCTAAAAATCATTAATCATGAGTAATTATATTGTAAATCTTAATTAACATGCCTAAGCGAAAATTCCAAATCAATTTAGTGAATTTCATTTACTAAAAAATGAATTTTAGCCAAAAATGAAGTAAAAGAGTCAAATGAGCTAATAAAGTGATTTATTTTCTCATAAATATTCAAAAATATGACTCACACCTTAAAAATATCTAAAGTGAGTTGTCATGCCTCACAAATATCAAAAACTAAGGTGTTAAGATTTCATGAGTACCTTAAACCCACCTAGAGTTATACTAACTTAACCAAGGTCAATTTAGACTCAAACCAAATTAGAATTTAACCTAACATAAACATGGTTATATTTAGTTATTTGAGATATAAATATAAGTGTCCACACCATTAATAGATAAGCTTTTGTGTGTAAGGTCATTCTACTGGAATACCTTCTTGAATCCCTTTGAGAGTAGTGTTATTATGAAAAAATTATATCAAGATTCACACCAAGACACAAGTAACTATTGAAGAGATACTACCACCATGGAAGAGAATTGATAAAATACTAAAATAATCATAGGTTGAACATGAACATTCTTATGTCAACAAGTACGCATCATATGAAACAAGGGAGGTAAGAAATTTGTATTGTCATCATCTCTATTTTATGCTCTTGCTTATTGTGTTATGCTCCCCCTAATTCTTAGTCAATAAGGTTTAGTATTATTTCATTATTTTTATTGATGTTTTATCATTTAGACTAACATGAGACTAATATACATAGTATTTCCTCTTACAACTCCTAAGGCAAAGATGCCACACATCTTCCAATTGGCATTCTCTTTCTCCTAAGCATATAAAGATAAGGTACTAGGCTGTGAAACTCTAAAGAATCCTAAAATGTCATATGGTTATATTCTTATCATGCTCTAGGAATTAATTGAATGGGAAAATAATCCCTAATTAGATAGTCTAAAATGTCATGTCACAATCACAAAATTTAGTAGGTGGCATATAATTAGGATATCAGAGTTTAATTATTGATTAGGAAATAAATAAGAGGATTAATCCACCAAATAAAATTTCAATTTGCATCAAGTGATTCATTTAACACCATTAAATTAGGAGATATGCGTGGATCCCTATAAGTGATTCGGTATGAGCTCATTAACTATTATTACTCCTAATTTCCAAAAACCCACTCTTTACTTTATACTTTGATTAGTTCCTTATATGTCTTCCCCCTTTAATTGGTTATATTTTTAACCAAGAGATCTCCTATATACAATGGACACCTCATCTTCAAAACCCAAAGTTGAGCTAGAATATAAAGACACCTTATTCCCAGATGGCTTGACATGCTTTAGGTAATATAATGAAATAATCAAGGCTATTAAACTAGTACCCAAGTCTTTTGATAGTGATGATGAGGATGAGACTAAATTTTAAGATGGAATTTGCGCCTATAGAAAGTGTGGGATACACAAATCCATAACTAAGATTGAGTTTTTCCCCTACATTGACTTGTTTAAAAAATTATTACGCATAACAAATTAGATGAAATATGGCATCCATGACATGGTCTAGTCTATGAACAACTAGAATTAGATTAATAAAATCTCAAGAGAATCCTTAAGGGCTTATTACAACCTCCCTAGGTGCACCTTGTCTTATGATTCAGTCATCATGATCAACTAGATGGGCTCTCACTAGATTCATGATGTTGTAAACAACTAGGATGAGAACCCCAATGTAAGGTGGGTTGATAAGATAGAGATGAATATATATACCATTCACACTTTAAAATAAGTAATATATATATATATATATATATATATATATATATATATATATATATATATATATATATATATATATATATATATATATATATATATATATATATTAGGATGATCATGTTTGATTGACTATTTAGGGATAAAAATAGTATCCATTTAAACATCCTATGGATTCCCCTACACATAATTATCTAAGGTAAGTAGGTTCCTAAATTAGGAGGGATAATTAATTTCAACATGATCAAGGAAATAAGTGATGATTGGGGAGGTAGTTATTTTTATATGATTAGCTACTTAGTGGCCATATTTTATGGGACACTCACTTTAAAGCCATCTACCTTTATTACATGGGTTACTAGAGTCTCAGTGGTCCATGTAGTCTTCTATAAGTTATATGGACACCAATATCATAATAACATCAAGGATATTTGTGATTTTTTATATCTAGTGGTTTATAATGCCATCAATAAGGCACCCATGCCTTAATTATCAAAATAAATAAAAGACTCCCTCACCTTTATTGGTGATTACTATTACTATCTAGAGGATACCATCATTTAGGTGGAATGCATTATCAAATATCCCATTTATTTACCCTACTAGTTCCCAAATAACCTAATAAAGTAAGAAATTATGTATCAATTGGTGGAGGTCATCTTTGGGCATTACATCAGTCATTAGTAAAAGGCTTACCCACCCCTCCCAAACATTATTATGCACCATGTGTACAGGACCTTCCCTCTGTTATAGATTATGGTACCTGAAAGGGAGTCTTAATCCCTAAGAAGAGTTGAGCACAAAGATTGGGACACTCATAACATCATCAGGGCCCATTGTGAGAAGTACTCAACCCATATCAACCTCAACTATGGTCGCCAACTTAAGGATTTTGATGATTTATACTTTAATCTAACCGATAACCAAGAGGTTTTCACTAATATTGAGGCCTAAAGGAAGAATAAATAGAAGAAGGTTCATCCCAAGCCATTTATTACCCCTTATATGATGGCTCAACATACATAGGATGTCAAGGTAACTCCATTTAATTTCTCTATAAGTATTCTATAAGGATTCTAAATGGCTTCTCCTCTAAGATCTCCACTTGCACCCCCACCCTTAGCTCCTCCAAAACCTACTTTTATTTGAGTAGCTCAGCTCCAACAAGTCTAAACTTGTCTCTCCTGACCCCAAGTAGCTCAATTTTAAATGACTCAACCTCAAACCAAGTAATCCCTACAATTTCATACTAGTAGTATCCTAGAGACTAGTCTATGGCAAGACAAACAACTGACACTAGCATAATTCCCTTTCCTTACTCCCTCCACTCTATAATAACCTATCTAACACCACCTAGTTTCCTAACTCCCTTTCTATCCACTCAAGTGATGCCACTCTTGTTACTCATTTCACCCCTCCATAATTCACCCAAGTACCTCTAGCTTTAGTCTTACCCAATTCTCTCACCTCCTCTTTTCCATTTTCCCCATCCATTTCACAATGTAAGACCTCTTTGATGCCCCTACAAGGTATCTCATAGATCTAAGTGCCTATGGTTTCCCTACCTAAACCTAGTTTAGTTATAACTCTTTTGATAAATGAACCCACATACACAAATCAAGTAGCCTAAATTGTTCTAGTGGTACCCTTTATGGTCTACCAGCTCCCTTAATCAACCCCTATGGCTTCTACCACCTCTACTTTATCAATTATAATAACCCAAGATGAAACAAAAAATAGGCTAAGGAAGAATAATAAATTAGTGCATCATTATCCTTATATTTAAGTATAAATTACTCTCACTCAACCTCCTCTATAGGTTCCCACTACTCCTCCTGCACCACCCCTAGTGTCTCCCTTTATCATTCCCTAACCTCTTTTTTCCCTCATCTTGGGTGCCCTAGGATTCAAATTTAATCAGTTAATATCCTCCTTTATATTGAATTCCCCTCCCTAAATTCATATCCCCTTAGGTTTACATGTCTTAGATTTAGTCGTAGGTGCAAATTTTCCATTAGGATTCCCCACTCATCTTACTTCCCTATGCCCCCTTACCTCCTCCTCCTCTACTCCTTTTATAATTCATCCCTTATACTTCCTCCATTCCCCCCCCCACCTTATCCTCCACTTATAACCACCATCTTTGTCACCCCACTAACACCTCTTCTAGCCTTGGGTATGGATATGGTGTGTCAGACATAAGAGATGGCAATGTAGGGTGACCGAGATGTGCAGTGGGACTTTGATTGTACCATGGGAAATATGTGGAGGATACTAATTCATAAATTCATGTAGGAGGGGAACCTTATGGTCTATTAGACACAATATGATATGTTCTCTCTCACTAAGGTGAGGAATCTCATGGGAGAAGAAAAGGTGGTTGAAGACCCAATCCCAGTCCTCTAAGCCACCCATGGCATCTCAAAGAAATTGATAGAGGATATGCAAGAGAAGTTATGAGCCCTCAAAATGCAAGTGAATATTTCCTTCCCACTGGGCCTAATTAGACAATTCAAGGATGCCCTCTTTCTACTTTTCTCAGTATTGGGAAAAGTGGTGGAGGCTCAAATAGGCTGTAGAATGAATATTCATAGAACCCAAGCTTACTTGGAAAGGGTTATTCTAATAGAGAGAAAATGCAAGAAGTTAGTAGTCACAGTAAAAATGTCATGTTATTAAATATGAATCATATTCCCACTTCAAACCTAAAATTGTATTAAACATATGTCAAGACCATGAGGGCAATAATTGAGGAATGGCTAGGCCTAGCATAGACTTTGGTGAATCCCCTGGAAGAAGGGAAAAAGAAGATATTAACCTACTTCAATAAAATTAATATCTCAATGTTATTCCACCTATATGAAACTCTTTTATAAAAGGGTGAATTCAAAATCCACCTAGGTCACTTTGACTAGGGTATGAAAAAGAAGGTGGCTAAGGTAAATAAGGATGAATCCTAGACTATGCTCAAACTTTTAACCCAATCCATTGTGAGAATTAGCCAAGTGTCAAAAGTACAAGTGGATATGTTATCCCCACTCAATGTCTACCAAATATTGGTGGCCTAGTCACATTTCATCCTTAGGGAGCATCTAATTAATCTATCCAAGATATAGTGAGAATTTGACTTAGTGGTAGTATCTTTGGTGGATAACAAAGTAGAGTCTAAGAAACTAGGAAGTAGTTCATCCATGACTCCTCCATTTATTATTTAAGTGGGACCTTGTGGATATTTTGGTGTGAATGGGATGATTTTTTCCTTTTTATAAATTTGATATATTTTTAATAACTAGGAGTGGCCATCATGGCCCAAGATGGGAATCTCATGCTACTAAGAGGTGAGCTCTGTCCTCATCTTTAAATATGTAACTATATTTTATTTTGAAGGTCATGATTTAGTCTCAAAACACTATTGGAATTAATTTAAGATTTTATTACTTCTTCCTTCACCCTTTTAGATTTTAGATGTCTACCATGATCAATATATTTGTAAATGAACTTGTTTTTAATGAAAGCAATCTTTAGCTTTCTATAGAATACAAGGTCTATTTGTTGAATTATAAATTATTTTTAATATTGAATGAATGTTAATGCTAATAAAATAAAATTAAATATTTGTTACTTAATGAATGTAGTGGTTATAAAGTGATTTTATATTCTAACCCATTTATAAAACCATTTCATTTACTTCATAATATTTGTAATCTATGTGCTAACCTATATGTTATCTTAGAAGAGTCCATGTATTATTTATTATGGGTTTTTTAATATTTATATTTATTGAGGGGATTAAAAATAAATAATTCTTTCATGTTTCCTTATACCTTTCCCATTGTGTAATATCAAGTTAGAAATTTTGGTGAAGCTTGGCACATAATGGTACAAGTATGGTAGGGTATCTAGCTTGGTTCTTAAAGCATTAAAACCTTATAGGATTGGAAACACTCTTTCTTTCCTTACTTTACCATCCTTTTAATTTTTATTTATAAATCAAAAATTATTTCATGTTTTATAAATCTATGAAGGGTGTCCCAAACAATAAGTAACAACTAAGACTTCTGTCAACTAATAATTCACCATATGTGCAATTTCATTTATCTTTGACCCCCAGTAGTAATAGTCATAGTGCTTTGAGTAATAAATTTTATCCTACTCGATCCTTATATTTAAAAAAATTTAATCTTAAAAGTAATGAGGGGATATTTTATCCCATGAATTATCTCCCACTTTCCCCTATGAAACACTCAATCCCATGACTGCTTTTAAAAGCACTAAAAGATCTTGGGCATGAGAATAAGTCCTAATATGTTTCCTTATGTTGCCTAAATTTATTTTATTCATGCACTACGTAACTTTAACTCATGTAGGATTTTATATTCACCTAGGATTATATTACATCACCTTATCTTTTAAGATAACATTTTTGAAAGAATTGACTATAGGATAATATGTCAATTCTAGGCATGGATTAAAGTATTGTGATACATTTCTTTTATATATGCTTACAATATTGTTTTTTTAAAATTAAACTATGTTATTTCATTTCAATATCATATTAATATTAAATATTCATCTAAATTTAATGATTATTTACCTATTATCCTATAACATATTCATGGTAACATTAGTTTGTTATGCAATCTTTATGAAAGTAGTCATGGACTCTCTATGTTTAATGTGTGACCTTGTTTCTATTTATTAAGACTAATGAATGGGTTTCGTAACTTGTTAATTATCATTTATTTTTTATGATATAAAACCCTAAATTATGTTGATTTCTTTAAAAAATAAGTAGATATTTTTTAACACGGGATCATCCCATAGATTATGTTAGAAATTTTTTGTTCATTTGATTTCATGTTATCATGGATGTTTAATGGTGAAACCCTAGTTCCAAATATGGTTTAATCTAGTTTTAAATTAATTTTTATTTAAATTAATTCAATTTTATCATTTTATTTTTAAATAATGAGGTATTTTGGCATGCTAATATGGTATTTAAAGTTTTAGTAGCATGGTAGCAGTCTACCCTAACAAGGGAACTTTAGTTTATTATCATTTGAGATTAAATTCTATGGACATTAATATAATTTCAAACCAAGGTAAATCCATGTATTATCTTTTGAAATAGTTCTATCTAGGTTTTAATTTTTTGTGGTAATATATAAATTTAAAATCTATAGTTAAGGTGAGTAAGTACCAGTTTGAATAAGAGGGTTTTGAAGCTCTGTTAGGGTTTTACTCAATGCATACCACCACTCATTTTTTATTATCTATAGTATTTAATTTCACTATCATTTTTTTAATTTATTTCCCCTCTAAGGAGCCTCAACCTATGGTGAGATTAAACTATATTATTTCCTCTCCTCTATTATGTCTAGTTTTTAAAGTCACAATGGGAGATAGTGGAACTCTAAACAATGACACCCCCACTCAAACGTTTAAGTAAGTTCATATCCAAAGTCTTCTATGAGGTATATAATCTTAGATTGATTTTATTTTACCTCTTATTGATTTTAACTCTAAATTTTAATGGTTAGAATAGTTATATTTAATATGTTATTTCATTGGTCACATTGCCTCTGAAAGTATGCTTAAATTCTAGGTTCAGTATGCTTAGACTACTCCCTGCATCAAGATTGAAAGATTCCAAAATATGACAAAGTGCTATTTATTTTTAAAAAAAATAACCCTACCCATGCATGAGTGATTATGAATAAAGATAGTAATAAGTATGTTTAAAACTCCCTTATATTTATTTCACCTATGATAAAGGATTTTTTAGTATTTAAGCATACTTTTCTTAAATTCCTTATTTTAGTTGAGCTTCCTAGTTTACCACTACCTTTTTGGCATTTCATCTTCCAAATCACATCCTCCATTAGGTGCGTAGTTTTCCACAAACCTGCTTCATTTTATTTGACCCACCCTAAAAAAGGGTCTATGTGGAAGATGATTTATTAAAATACCTTAAGGAATTTATTGATATCTAGGTTGGTAATTCTTGTCATTATCGATGTGTTTTATATATCAACTTGCCCAAAACTTGTTGTTTTTCTACATACTAATCATAATATATAGGATTATCCATTATATTTTCTTCATAATAAACCAATGTTAAATTCCACTATTGATAACTCTAAAAACATTCATGATGATGGGTGGAAAACTATAAAGGGCATAAAAATATCCAAAATAAGGGTTTTATCAACCAGAACCTTATTATTAATATCAAACCCTCTTCAAGCTCTGTGCCATAAGAGCTAATGCTAAATGTTTAGAATACTAGGGAGTCTACTTGGATAAAGCAACTTGCTAAGGAGTATTTTGTTAGATCCCCACTAGGTTTAACTCAAAATTACACATATAAAAAAAATACTTTAACACATAATCATCTTCATTAATTAACATAATGATTAATATTAGAACAAGAATAATAAATACTAGAATATAATTAACCCATTGGTTAGTTTCAGCAATCTTTTTAGCTACCAAATAGTTTTATAATAAATTAGAAGGTATGAAACCTTTCATAACACATCAAAATATAGAAATAATACATAATAACATCTAAATGTCAAATATATAGCCACTATTATTACATTATTCATATTTATGTATAAATTATACAACAAGAACTATTTTCTATAAGTTTGACTCATACCCACTAAAGTGGAGTGGAGAAAATTTTCTCCAAAATAATTTTATTATGTTCCAAATAATATGGATTATTTCAAACCATTTGGGCCATAGATCATTTTGAATGAATTGGACTATTTTGAATAATTTGGACTTATACCACGTGAAGTTTAGTGGAGAAAATTTTCTATAAAAAATAGATTTCATGTATTCTAAATAAATTGGAGTATTTAAAACTATTAGGAAATAGATTATTATGAAAAAATTGGACTATTTTAAATAAAATAAACTTATACCCACTAAACTAGAGTGAAGAGAATTTTCTCCAATTTTTTTTTTTTTTGTATTTGAAATAAATTGGACTGTTTCAAAGCATTTGCACATGGATTCTTTTGAGTAAATAGGGATATTTTGGATAATTTAGACCTGTACCTATAAAATGGAGTGATTTAGAAGAACAATTTCACAAAAAATAAATTTTATTTATTCCAAATAAATTAGATTGTTTCAAACCATTTGAGCATAGATCATTTTAATTAAATTATGGGCTATTTTAAATAATTTAAAATTATACCCACTAAAGTGAAGTGGAGAATATTTTCTCCTTAAATATGTTTTTTATATTCCAAATAAATTGAATTATTTAAAACTACTTGGTATTAGATCATTTTGAATAGATTAGACTATTTCAAACTCTTGGCACCCTTCTAGGCTTTCATACCGATCATTGATCCTTTGAAGTATATTCCATTGCTAGGACACATGACATCATATGATTGGATAAAATTTGGATGAAAACATATTCAAAAATCTAGTTCATCTACATAATAAAATATCCTAAAAATTTTTTGTTGTTCATTGGGAAGATCTTCTGAATGAGCAAGTGTCAATATACTAATTCAATAATTTCAAGGAATCTCCAACTATAAATCAAATTACACTAATAACCAGAGTAAATTAATTCTAAATTAGAATAAATTATTTTTAAATTAATTGAACTATTTTTGAAATAATTTATAATTGATTTGTATTAAATTGATGATAATGATAAATACACTTAAAAGAATTAGGTGAAGTTACATCTTTCTAAATATTGGTTCATAGCTGCTGGCATGTATTTTTTTATTTCTCCCAAGAATGTGATGATTGACATAATTTTGATTCTCCAATCCTTTTCATCTTTTGTAATTTCATTTCCACTATATCTACTTGATGTAACATAACTCATTTTCAATTTTTGATTTGTAACACAATTTTGAGAATTACAATCAATGAACAACATGTTGGCAATTGAAAAATCATTTATAAAGGTCCCTTTAAAAATAAGGTTCTTTACGTTTATATTGAATGGTTTAGAATATTTTTCCCCCAACTAAACATGAAATTTGAACTTTTGTAACCCATGGCTTGAATGAGTATCCTCAAATGATTGTCCTCTATCATTGACCAAATCCCAATGTGAGAAAAAGACTACAATGCTACCTTTAAATTTTCATTGGAATGATCTCAAATGTAGTATGACATATTTCAATTTTATAGTCTTCTTTTTTTCCCATATCATGCATTTTCATAGCTTTTGTTTTATGCACAACAAATAATAAGTCATCCAACCCCAAAATCAATAGTTTTTTAAAATTTGATTTGAGCTGCTCCAAAATGTATGTAATTTGTTGAAAAAGAAATGAATCATTTATTAAAAATATTATATCATACTTAGATATATAACATGAAAATTTTATAAGAAAATGTTTTACATGTTACTAGACTAGTCATTGAAGCAATTTTGATTTGCATTTCTTATTGTAACATAAAAACCATAATGCATTTCGTATAATTTTTTTTTTTGAATTTCTTTAAATCTTATAAAGATCCATATAAACACATATACAAATAAGTACATGTTTAGGCACATTATAACTATAATACTCATTATACATGGATGCACCATTTTTATTACGAGTTTTGTAACACACATGCATATAAAAGTCTATATTGAATCCTTATAACTTGACCATGAATGTATCATAATCTGTATCATTCTGGTTTTGCCATAACTCATTTCTCATAGATGTTGATATTAAATTTAAATTCATTAACCAACGTCTATATTATTATGAAAGTATGATCAACCAATATCTATATTTATATGTTTATGCAGCCCATCACAACAAACAAAATAGGATATACAATAAATCTTCTAAGTCATAGTTCACTATCACTAAATTAAAATGAATATAATACACCTTAATATTTTAACCCCTTTATATAATTATAATAAGATACATCAAATTAATTTTTATTTGAATCAATAACAATATAATTGTTTCTAACACAATATACTTTGTTGTTTTTTTATTGATAAAGTAACACATGGATACTATGCATAAAAGATAATTGTATAGAAGACATAGTATAACATATATTGTGTTATTTTAAACTGGGTATATTAAACATGTAAACAACATTGTAATGGGTAAATTAAACTTGTAAACAACATTTTAATGGGTAAATACAACCACATTCAATATACACAACAATAAAGTGAACCACACTTCCAAATCCCAAGCTGATGCAAGTCTATATTTTATTGTCTTCTATAATCTCTTGTCCATGAAGAAAAATTCAATTGTAACGTGTTTACATAAATAAATATAATTAATATATTCTATATTTGTATGAAATTGTATAATTATGAATTTATTGAAAGGGGTTTTCACCTTTTTTTCTCTTTTTGTAGTTTGTATGGATGCACTCTTTCATCAAAGCTTTGGTTTTTTTCCCTAAAAGGTATTATATAATGTAGTAACTAAAAATTCTCGTTAATAATCAATTTATTTTATATTTTTATTTTAAAAGTGTGTCTTGTTTCAAAGTATTACCTTGTGTTATTTTTATGGAGGCACCAACTTGTAGAGTTGTGTCATGGGTTGTTGTGTTGTAGACACAAAGTGCTTGAGCTATGTTGTGAACTATTTTAATTAAGACATAAACAGATGAAGAAATATTTTTTTAGTACTATAATCATTGACAAATAAAAAATTATATAATTGAAAAAATATGCATGGTCTTAATATGTTACCTTCTTCAGCTTATGATATGTCATGTTCATTTATATGATTTTCCATTATTATTATTTCTTCACTTGCATGCAATGTCATTGGTGTTACACACCAAACGATTGCCAAGCTATTAGGTTTGAAAAATAAAGAGTACACATTGAAAGGTTATTAAGATGTTATACTTGGAAAATGAAGCATGATTATAAAATAAATTAAAAATGTTATGCACCTAGTAATGATCAAAGTGGTTGTTCTGTATTGGTTGCTCTAAATTTATCAAACAAATTTGAATTGAATATTAAAAATCATTTATTATTATATTTTTTTAATTTAAGATAAATTTATTTTCAATTTTATATAAGTACACACCAATCCATCTCTTATATGTTCCCCTAGCATGTCACATGCATCTAGATCATGAAAAGTAGAGATAAGTGTCTCCCAAAAGATGGTGTCTATTTCATTTTTGAATGGCTTTCCTATTCTGTGTGAACCAATCATATAAAATTTTGGTAGGTCTTTGTAGATGTCAAAACCATCCTCTAATCTACTTTTTTGTGAATGAAAGTGGAAACTTAAAGCTGAAAATGAGCTAGATCCTGACAAAAATTGATACCTATAATATGTGTCCAATCAAATATATAACTATCTATACCCCATAGTATGACACCCATATCTTGTGTGTAACATAAATCACCAAAACACAGATTCTTGAGAGAGGTCTGAATGGTAGGATAATGTTCTAATTTGTGGATGTTAAATACATTGAAGGCCCCGATAATAAATTTTTCATTCAATTCCCAAAGAAATAGTCAAAGATGTTCTTCCTTAAAAATATCAATGAGATTTATAAGATCAATAATTATCAAGTTGGAATTTAGACCAAGAATGAACATTTCACTAAAATCTCTGAAAATGGATGACCAAAGGCAAGAGTGCTCATAATGGTAGCTGAATCTTTCTAATTTGTACTGGGAAGCTGACCTCCATCATTATGTAGATAAATTTTCAATATGTTTAATTAATCTTGAGATAATTCTTCCTATTTTTTTTTTGAAATACCTTCATTTAGGACACACAAATCATAAAACCATTTCATAAATTTTTTAAAATGCTCCATTACCTCTTTAGGTGTGATTATTTGGTCTAGTGGCAGTGTCATATCATGGTTACTAAAATAATCTATAATTTTTGATAATATGTTACTTTTTAGCTTCACCTTTCTTCACCAATTACCCATGTTGTTATACCTAGGAATTTTCAAAAAGGAAATAGACCCTTTTTCCAATAAATTTGCCAGTTTTACTTTTTGTTTGTCTAAAATCCCTTGAATATTTATAAGTACTATTGTACCAATTAGATTTAAATCTTGTTTATCTAAACCAGATAGTGTAACACTTTCAAATAAATCAATCACCTTATCAAAATAATCCCAAATGGTTTGTTCCATGAAAAGAAGGCATTTTCTCTCATTCAGTTGTTGTGTTGAATAGTTCATTTATGTGAACAAGTTTCTATCTTGTTCATGTATTTATTCCATATTTTTCTTCCATGTTTCAAGATTCTTCCAACCTCTCAATTTGATAAGATCACATGTAGATACAAATCTTACTACAAATGAAGCCTTATTAATTGTCTCATTGGATTCATTATATTAATTACATATTTTGTGCACAATATGGAATGGATTACAAGTTTTCAAAAAAAATTCCCTTCCAACACATTTATTTCTCAATGATTATGAATTGTATTCCTCTTATAAAACAATTCTTTGTTGTGTTGTAATTGTGTGTTGTCCATCTACAATTGTGAACCTCACTATTTTTTTCTCCATCATATCTTCTAGTACTTCCTTTGATTCAATAGAATAGTTAGGGTTCTTTGGATCAAAAGAAATTAACAAAGCATGCTTCATTATAATCTCATTATGTTTTAGAAATGAATTAATAATATCATTCACCCCTCTTTCATTTATATTTCTTATATTGATATTTGCATCCCCCAATTCACAAAACCCTACAAGAATATTTAAGGCATAGTTTCTAGATAAAATATACCATGTAGAGAATTCACGGTGTGTCTCATTAGAAGTTTGTGTTAACAAAAGTGTTCCAACATTTTGTTTGATCTTATTTTTCTTCACTGGTGTGAGTACTTGTATGGCCTCTTTCAAATCTGTATACAAATATGTTTCCCTTATTTGTCTTATTTTCTTCAATGTTTTTTCTATTATGTCTATAAGGTATCTTAAATACATGTTTGCATGGTGGCAAGTAGAATTTGTCACCCCTTGTTCATTTTTTTTTATTTCAACATGTTTTGTATTCTAATGACCAAATTATCTATGTCTATCAACTTAGACATTTGAAGGTTGTCATAGATATTAAAATGAAACCCAATTTTTTCACAAGGAGATTTTTTTTTTTTTCAACTCCATTTTATTGGGTGTAAATTTATTGAAATTAGATGTAGCTCAATGAAGAATTCCCTCTTCTCCATTCCATACTTCTATTTGAAATTTAATTTCATCTTCAAGTTCATCCTTATCATAGGCCAAGATTATTCCAATCAGAGAAGATTCTTTTCTTGATGTATTTCTAAACAAGTATATATTTGGATGCATGTTTAGCAGGCTAAACAATTCAAAATACCAATCACTAAGAGGAATTTTTTTTCCACCATAAAATGGAAGATGTTTATGTGGATTTAATTTTAGTTTTGGTATTTTATACTATATTCTATACAAATTCTCTTAGAGTGAGGCCTTCTTCTACCTTTTATCCAAATTATTTTTGAGTGAGGCAACCTTCTACCTTTTAAGTGTGGTCATTCTTTTTTTCCTGAAGACATTCTACAAAGCAATTAAAATGATTAAAATTAATGTTTTGTAAAATATAAGTTACATATTGCATCAATGTATAATTTTTTTTGTGTTTGAACAGTGATCAAATGTATGTTAATTCTAAACTACATTATAAAATACATATACAATATTCATAATATATACATTAACTCGTACTTTAACTAATAATGTATAACCAAATCAAAAATAAATTATGTGTACCTGTGAATATAATCTAATGGGAAAAGGAATCCATAAACATTTGTTTCAAAGGAGAAAGATGAAGGGAAGAATGTTTCTAATATGTGTCAAAATGCCCATAAATAGGTACATTCAAAGTATCTCCTAGGAGATACATTTCAATCATTCACAAGAGTGAATTTCTATTACAAGAATGAATTTTAGGTCCTCTTGTGTACATACTATTTCCACCTCAATCTAGTTTAAAAAAAATTCCCCTAATGATCCTTCTAATATCTTCAAAGTATATTTTAGGAGATACCTTCAAGTTACTCATGAAGGTATTAAAAGGACCTCGAAAGAATATCCTATTAGATACCTTGAGTATGAACTTGCTCAGTTTTATTAAGCTTTGTAATTTCTTCAAGGTATCTCCTAGGAGATACTTCAAGTTACCCATGAAGGAATCTCTTAGTTGATAATATTGATAACTAAAACTCTCACTATTCATGAAAACTTTTCTATGTAAAGCTTTATAGATGTGAGATGAAATTTCAATTGCTAAGGTTATAAAATAGAAAAATTCTAACTGCTACTATCCTAGTCTATTATAATGGCTATCCATAAAAATGAGAATGTGAAGAAATAATAAATAGAGGCAATTTCCCACTCCAAAAACATAGAACATCACATTCTCTTCATTGTAGATAGAGACTAAATATAGAAGGGTGCAAGGGGGCACATATAAATCATCCTTTTACAACTGTGAGATGTAAAAATTTTGGTGAGATCGAGTGTGAGGTTAGCATGTGTCAAACTAGTGTTTCTCTAGAGTGAGATGGAAGTCTCTTTGAGTCAGATGAGCACTAGGTTGCCACACATTAGAATCAGATGAGGGATGAAACTTGGACAAAATTTGAAATTAAGATCAAAGAAGAAGGATGAAAGGGGTGCTACAAGAAGGTGATGAGGAATTGCTAACTACATAGCAAGTTTGAATCTATAAATGAATTATTTCAAAATAATAAAAAATATGTTTTTTTGTTCCATAGTTCTTAGTGAGTCACAAGGGTATCCACAAAAAACTTTGATAGTTAGATCATAAAAGAAGAATGAAGTTTTCAAGCAAATTCCATATTAGAGTGAAAATGAAAAATGGGAATAGAGATAGTGGGAAGAGGCTAACACTTCACAAAAAGAAAAATGGGGAAAGGGGATTGAAGATGGAAAAGGGGTTGAAAAGGGGAAGAAGATGAGAGGTGATGAGGAACTACTTACTATCGAGTGAATCCAAGGTTATAACTTGAACTACTCCAAAATTATCAATTGTGGATTTACTATGTATTATTTTTGGTGACTCATAGGGGAGTCCACCTATGGATGGAAGAACCCAACAAACTTTGGATAGATTGAAATTTTTAAATTTTGTAGGGCCACCTACAAGGGTGCCCATTCTTCCTCTTTTGGTTGGGTCTTTTTATTGAAAGCCTCAAAGGCTCTATCTAAGTCAAGTATCTCCTTAAAGGAGATGTTACTTAGGATTTCAACCACTGCCAATGTCTAAAACTCTAATTGGGTGAGTGGGTGTAAAATATTATCCATGTTAGAAGTGTTGAGCATTTGACTAAGGGCCATGAAAAATAAACAGGTCATTTTTCTTTTGTTTGAGAAACACCTTAAACTAATCCTTGAGGAGAATTCTATTGTTGATCAAGAAAGGAGAGGGGAGCCCTAACTAGACCAATTTTTCTATGAATCCTTTCATTTGTTTGACTACTTATTCTAAGGAATTAAGAAATGCCTTTCATTTGTTTGTTTCCTTGTTATAACTTAGGAACTCATCCACCTTTTCCATCACCTTCCTTTAATCAACCACACCTACTATTTATAAATCCTTAAGAGAGGCACTACAAAGCTTTAAGACTAGGATTTATGAGTTTAGGACCTTAGGGTTGATGAAATAAATAACTTGGTTTATAAATGAGCTCACCTAGGCCATCAAATTTTACACATCAGTGATGAAAATAAGCATCACCTTTAGTCTTACTATAATGACCTTGATCCATTCCTAGTAAGAGCTGTACAATTGTTAGATTAGGGGAAAGGATTTTTATGCCATAAGGATGAGTAGGGAGGTCAATCTTTAGTCTTTATATCTCTTGGTCCTTGACTAAGGATTCTTGTTATGTTGAGTTCTAGATTAGTTGAAGCACCCACTCTACATCAAAGAGATTCTTACAAACTTTAGCCAATTTTGCCTTCACCACTTGTAGTCTGGTCTCAATGGCCATCCACTTGTTAGCCTTAACCTAGAAGCTTTCCATTATGATGTAGATTTAGAGGTTATTTTTTGCCTAGTTGAGGTCATTATCTTTGGATTTATCCTTATCCTTGAGGTGTTTATCTATGGCCTTGACCTTGATGAGCTCCTTCTTAATTTTATCCAACTAATGGGCTACCTTGACATAGTCTATAGTTACTGACCTCTATGTTTCCTTCATAAGCTCGACCTTATCAGTGAGATGGAATTGTATGAGGTTAATTCTAATGTCTCTAATAGTGTAATCCCTTAGTTTCATCTATTATTGGGTCTTAATTCCCTAAGGAGTTAGATGGAAAACTAAGAAGGAATATTGTTTGGTGTCATAAAATGATAGCATGTGGGGTTGGGATTCAACTTTGGCCCATTTTCCCCTTTTATTTTCCATTTGGGCCACGTGAGCCACCTTTTTTGCATCCATTTATTTCTAAACTTGATCTAGTACTTAGATGATTTCACCCATGAAAGGGGTTCCTTAAAGTAGTGTGAATGGGACGGTTTGTTGTTGATATGAAGTAATAGACCCTAATTCTATGAGAGTGAGTGAATGAATAGTGAGGGATAAAGGTGAAAATTTTGAGATCTCATAGAGTGAGGATAATGGTGACTATGTGATGAGTGAGGATGAGGTGGATGATGATGGTAGGGGAGTGACAAAAGGCATGAGGGAAGACATGGGAAAGGTGGAAGAGAATAAGTCATATCCGATAGTGGGCTTAGGGGATGAGGAGAAGATTAGGGATAATAAAGTGTTGGTTTGGTAAGTGGGAATTGTCAAAACCTATAATGGGGTTGTTAAGGCTAAAGAAGGGGAAATAAGAAGCATTAGAATGCTTGATTAGGTGGTATCTATCACTACAACTTGTATTGGAACTATCAAGGAGAAGGAGGTGGAGTTAAAAAGGAGAGAGTATTAGAAAGTTAGGTATTATTATATGGAGGGGCCATAAGTGGGTTAGAAACTAGTACCTTGATATACTTTAGTTGAGATGACCTAGTCATAAGGTGTCTAAGGGGTACCTGTTGCTACTACAGGCCCATGGCATAGGGGGCAAGGATGATGGCCATGTTGGTGGGGGATGAGATACCATGGATTATAAGTATTTTGGGCTATCTTCCTCTTTATCATCCTTAAATACATCAATCTCTAGTGTGGACTCCCCTTCCATGATATCTGCATTCTCTTTCAGGTGGGCTTCATCCTATAACTCTTTAAATTTCTCATCCAAGGCATCTTCATACAAAGTAGCATATGGCTAGCTAAGCTCATATCTATATTTTAGGAAGGTAGCCTTATTATCTTCACTCCAACCCAAGGCATTTAGAAATTACTTCATCATCTTGGATAGCTTCTTTACTGGGATAAAATCTCAAATCCTATAATAAAAATACTCCCACTGCTTGGGGATGTCTTGAGAGATTAGGGCTAGATCCATGTAATTTTGAGGGAAATCTAATGTGGGTGACCTCATTTTCTCTAGATATGGTTAGGTATAATGATCAAGTGCGTTGGTGGGATGTAATCCCACTATATATCTCATTGGGTCATAATCCCATTAGTCATCTATCAGGTCCATGCCTAGCTCTAGTAGCTTAGCTATGTGGAGAAATTCTTGGTGCCTTTTCTACACTATGATACCATCCCTTGAAAAATGAATGTCATATATCCCCTTTTTCTTCTTTCCTTCCCCATAAAGGGAGTCCATGTTATCAATCTATTATGCTAACTCAAGGGTTAGGGTCATATTAGTTAGCATATATGGAAGTTAGAAAGGCTCCCCCATAAACACATGCACTTGAATGAATGAGAAATGGTCCCCTTAGAACCAATCAATCAAAACCCTATACCTTTGAGCCATGCTTTCTATAAATTTTTCATCTAAGGGATGGTATCTTGCCCACTAAGATCTACAAGACCTAGAACTATAAATGACTCTAAGAACTCATAGTAGTCTATCATGATTGATAGGATGTGGGTCCAGACAGTGACTGGGCTGACAATGTTGGGAAAAACATCCATGTTTATGGTGTTTATCTGAAGATATTTGGAGAACTTATAATTTTGGTATAATATTAAATGTATGAGGTAAGATGGATGTCAGAAGGTACTTATTACTAAGATTTTTTTATATATTCTCTTATTATGGAGGCGATGGCTTTAGTGAAATCCATCCAAAAAGTTTCCACATTCTCTATCATGGTCATGAGAAAGATCACTCCCAACTAAAATTATTTAACATTGGCATTGATGTCCATACCCAAGATGAATGATAACATGGATAGGGTATCCTTTACATGTTGTGCCTAGAAAGTTGATAGGTGTAAGGGCATGGGAGGCACCTCTATGATCTTTTGGTTAAGAAGGGATTCAAGGTAATGTTCTCTATCTTCCACTTCAATGTCCCAAATGATTTGGAGGATCTTAATTCTATAGATGATAGCATTAAGATCATGTGGGAGTGAGAGCATTGCTTTGATATTATCCACATTGATCATAACCCTAAGGTGGGTACCTCTTATGATTGTACCAGTCTAGACATTGTACTTTTTAGTGTATACGATGATTATCTCAAGACAAGGGTGTATGTAGCAAACCATGTGTTGTGCTAAGGTGTAGTCCCAAATTTTGCATCTGAAGGAGGGATACTCCTTGCTAATTTTTTTGAGCTTCCAAGCATGAGTGTCCTCCCTTAGATTTTTAGGGTTATGATCCAAGTCTAGATAAACAATATCATTAGTTGAGTCTACCACCAAAGCTTTATATTTTTAGGTTCCCTTCATGGCTAGAAAGTTATTGGGCACTTTCCCTTTTGCTTGAGTAGGGGATGAAGCGTAATATTTGCTCATGGTGTATGTAAGAAGAGGGGCTCCTTCACTACTTGAGCCATGAGATCTCCACTTTGATGGGTGATTACCACTTTTATAAGATGGCATAGAATATTCCATTGTCGAAGAGGATGAAGACTGACTATCAAGATAATTCTTTGCCTTTTATAAGAAAATTGGGTTGATGCTTTTGCTAGTTCTAATAAGTTTTGAGGCTGCCTTCTGATTGCTTCAATTATTTGATGCTCTCTTCAAACACAAAAAATTTAAAGTGATTTATTCTAGATGGGAAGGTGTGGATTTATGCATTGGTACTATAAATTATAAGAGCAAAACACATGTTTGAAGCATTAACTTAGAATATTTATGGTAATCCTTATGGGGAACCATGCATAATGGAACCATCTTTTAGTGAGTGTTTTGAACATGTGGAAAAGATGCAAGGTGATCCCAAAAATCACTTGTGTTAATGATACTTATTTAGAAACTAAACAAAAAATAAAGGAAAATAAAGTGGAAAACAATGATGAAGAGGGGAAACACAATAAAGGAGAAAGGAAAAATGTCTAACATGAATAAGGAATAGTGGCAAGTCAAATGAAATGCTTTAGGTGATCCCATTAATGGGTATATCTAAGGCATTGTCATCTAATTCTTCTAGTTTGAAAGCATTTCCCCTTAATCATTAATTATACAAAAGGGTCCTTTCCATGAAGAATCAAATTTTACATACTACCTTGGTTTAGTGGCCATTTGTTCATATTTAAGGACTAGGTCCTTGGGTTTGAGACCTAGATCCAATGAATACGTCTGTTAAATTAGTTGTCAAATTTTTATCCTTACAATTCCCCTTGGTTTCCTTCTTAATATTTGGCATGGTTTTAGGATTTTATCATGGTATACTTAGGGGGAAGATTTCCCCTTTAAGGTAATCGTATGAGATACCTTGCAAATAGGCACAAGAGTGGATTTCTCCTACAAAGAACAAGTAAAATTCTCCATTGCATGAAAGGCACTATTGAGTGATAATTTAGAAGATTTTGTAATTCCTTCAAGGTATATCTTAGGTTATACCTTTCAAACATGCACAAGAGTAGATTTCCCCTTCAAGGTATCTCTTAGGAGATACATTTCAAATAGGCACAAAAGTAGATTTTTCTTTCAAAGAACACGTACAATTTTCTAATGAATGGAAGGTATTAATAGGTTATATTTTGAGGTATCTCCTAATAAATACCTTTTAAACATGAATAAGAGTGTATTTCCCCTTCAAGATATCTCGTAGGATATACCTTTCAAATAGGCATAATAGTGGATTTCTCCTTCAAGGAACAAGTGGAATTTTCCTTTACACAAAAGGTACTATTGGGTGATATTTTGAAGGCCTTTATAATAAATTAAGTTATATCTTAGGGGATACCTTTCAAAAATTCATAATATTAGAGATACCAAAATTTCATTGGAGCAATTGGGCACTTTTTAGAAAAATGCTTTAGTTCAAATAGGGGTTTAACTAAGAAATTTCATAGCAGAACAACACATAGTGAGAAGATGGAAGTGTGGCCTTAGATAAAATTACCATATTACACCTTCAATGTGTTTTGATGAATAAGTTGAGGAATTACCTAATGAACCAAATTAAGGACACATTTTTATCTTAGGGGACTCCTATGAACATTCTTAGGGATTAGGAGGATATGGCACCTTTTCCCATTTAAAGAAATGTGGTACAAATGTAAAAGGTAACCAAGAGTTTGAGATTACATATAGGGTTGGACATGTGATAGGAATTTAGGGATTTTTAAAATTTGGGACCTTTTTGAAGATTACCACACTTATCTTTAAGTGGGTAAGGCACACAAAGTCTCTAGGGCCCAAGTATTCAAAGCTACAAAGAAAATGATGTCAGACAGTAACTCCTCAAGATCTTTTAGATTTTGAATCTTTTTTGAAATTTTCCTCACTTACCTCTCAATGGGAAAAGTTCAAAAGGTCTCCAAAGACCTAATTACCCTAAATTTTAAAGTTAAACAATGACACATAGAAGTCTTACATCATGTAAAGAGTTTGGGACATATTGCATCACGACACTAGAAGAAAAGTAATGAGTAAAAAAGGTGCAAAAGTCCTTGAGGGCCCAAAAAGGTACTATGACATATCCTTAACTCATATGTCTCCATGTATTAACATAGATCAACTGATGTAAAATAAATATTAGTACTTTCCCTAAATTTTTAAAATGAATCTTAAGTGATTAATGAGAGTAGGTGATAAATAGTTGTTGTACATCAAAGTATTAATGGCAAACCTAATCTCAAAATGTAAACAATTATAATTAAATATTTTTTTAAATTTGTGTTAACCCTTTCCATTTAGAGCTTACATTTGTGCCTTTGATTTAATTTTTATCCCTAGCTATATTTAGTGCATGGACATGATTATGATGATTCTTTCATGGATTTTTAGCTTTTATTATGTGCCACCCTCTAGATTAATAGTAACTATTCTTTCAACTCCCTATGTTGTGATTTTTGAGAAGAGTTGAAATGTGTTTCAAGTGTTATTTGAGTGAAGAATTCATCAAAATTTGAAGTATTTCATTATAAATCTAGGGTAGAGATGGTGGCATTCTCAACTCTTATGAAGGGCATCATTATCTCTATCTTGAATGGGATTAAGGATACAGATGTAATGAGACTAGATTTTGAGGTCCTATTGAATGCCTTGTAGTGGCCAGACCCCACTTAAGTAGTAGCTAATGTTTGCATGAGATACAATGCCCATATGGTAGCATTTCCTTTGGCTGCCCCATACCTAGAATTGATTATCAGATTTTCTTGGGCATACCAACTAGACACCAAGACCATTATTGATGATAGCCATTCAGTTGTTTGCTCTTTCACCCCTATGGCCCCCAACACCATGATCAAGATTCCTCCCTAGCCTGACAACATTACACTCACCATGGTGGAATGCTAATAATATGTGTAGAAGAATGATAGGGAAATTTGGGATATTGTCAATACTTGTTGGCTGGCCAAGAAAAGACATAAGGCCTCTAAGATGTCCAAGAGTTTGAAGCTGGTAGAATTCAATAAATTGACCTAGTATGTTATTTCCATGGCAACCAAGGTTTATGGAATACTTACTACATAAAAATTTGAGCCATGGATGTTCCTCATCTTAGTATGCATATTAGAAAAGTAGAAGAAGTTAGACTAGGCCACTATCCTTAGTGACAATCTACACATACAAATGATACATCTCTAAGCTACAATTATTTCAAAAAAGGCATTTATAGGTACATTCTATATGTCCTCTTATTTAATATACAAATTAGTGCAGAAAAAAACGTTCCAATGGCTCACCAAGAACCCCAATGGAATGAGAATTTATGAAAAATACCTAGAAATCACATGTATAGTTTCAATAAAAACTTTTGTAAAGTGTGCAATTACTTCTTCAACATCATGATGATTGTCTTATTTCCTTTAAGAGGCCTCAATAGAATGTCTAAATTATAAAAGGAGGTAATTAATAAATATGGTGCCTCCTATATTTAATTTAGGACATTCACATATATCTAGGTGAGTGGTTACAAAGTGTGCTTGCACAAATTACCAAGGTACCTAGATGATACGTTAGTAGTAATGGAGCTGATCCAATAGATGGTACCTCCACACAAAATGATAGCAGCCAGGAAGATAAATAATCCTTTCAATTTCTTGATCAAAATGGATATTATTCATGCCCTTTTTTTGATAGGAAAAAGGGATTAGAATAGGAAATAGGCCAATATGCAATTAATAAGATGCCACCCTGATCCAATTATGATATCAAGTGGTTGGTGAATATGGTGACCAATTTGATTTTACATCAATCACACTATGAGACATTTGGTCTAACATCACCACTAAGGAAGGCATAAAAAAATTAGACTACATAAGGCTGGCAGTGTAGGAGGTTATTACATACAAAATTTCCCCCATCCCTAAGGATATGGTAGATGACAAGAAGACACTATGTCCATTATATAGTGAATTGAACATTAAAGTCTGGGCCATCTCATAGGTGGACTTTAGTAAGGATTACAATGATTCCAACCCCTATATAGCCTTTCAAATCATGAGAAGAACCTTCATGTGGTTGAAGGAAAAAGGGGTTGATCTTGGTGCTTATGACACCCCTACCCTTTAGGAGCTCAGGAGAGTTAAGGAGTTGAGAGGTTTCCTTCCTGAGTACAGTGGTGATCTCATAGCTCCACCACTAGTAGTGAAAGGTAAGGGCAATCATAAGCTTAGTGATGTTGATTTCACTAAGCCATTTAATATCAAATCAATAACAGCTATAATCTAAGGTTAGACTATGCTTTCAAAGATAACAAGCCTACTAGAAAATTGGGACAAAATTATTACCATGGAGGTTACATGGGCTAGTTCCACCCCCATATCCATTTTAGGATAGGGACCCCTAACTATGCCAACTATTCTATTGGCCATCCCCATGGTCAATCTAATGAATGTTTTACTAGATTCACCAATGCAACAAGTATCAACTACACCTCCCCCAAAGATACACTCAAAGGAGAGAGGAGGGGAGGAAGGAAGAGAGAACCCCAAAAAAATATAGTATATAAGGCTATATAACCTATAAGTGGGTTACCAATGAAGAGGAAGGATGACAAAACTTCATATGCCTAGATAGTAAGGGATATGAGTGATGATGAGGATTCAGATGAAGGTAGGACCATCATCAAGGTGATGAAGTAGTATGCATTCACTCTTTTATAGGTAGAAATTGGGTAGATAAATCCAAGGGAAAGGTTGTAAATGTCAATGAAAGCCCCAGTGATGGACCTATTTGTATAATAAGGACCCTAAAATGATATAAATCAAAGGTGATGAGGAAGGTATCCTAACCTAAAATGATCCTTTGTATTTAGATAATGTTGTACAGGATGATGTTGAGGCATTTACTCAACTTCAAGCCCCTTAAGAGAAAGAAGTAGTTCCATTAGACATAGAGACATTCATTGATAATGTCATCACCCAACCACCAGTCTAAGGTAATCATGGTAGAATTGAAGAATTGAACAAGTTTGGTGAAATATCTTAAGGAGAGATAGAGTATAACATTCAAGGTAACACCATTTTGGATGTGGTAGTTGAGCAAGGAGGCTCAAAGGTGGTTATATAAGTACCACAAGATTTCCCTTCCTGTCCAAAGGTGTCAAGTCTGACACTGAAGGAAAAGGTAAGTGTGAAAGAAGGTGGGGGAGTAAACCTACAAATGGGTACCCCCACACATATAGAATAGAATAAGGAACTGGATGATTCCAATAAGGATGATAAAGAGGGTGCTTTAGGAGATGTCACTTCAATTGAAGTACCAAAAAGCTTTATCCCTCACATCAAGGTCCATGATCTAAAACATAATGAAGGTCTTGAGGCCATGACTATTTCAAAGTTACCCAAAGGCAACAAGGATGTCACCATAGCCTCATACATGCCTGAGGCCCAAGAAAATTAAGAAGGTAAAGTGATCATGCAGCCTTTGAGCTAGTTAATAGAATAAGGAAGTCTGATTGAGAAGTTACTCATGGAATCTCATTAGCTTGGGTTAGAGTTTGATGTGTTAGATTAGATACAGTTGAGCTTGGAAAAGGATCATGTAATGGATAAGGGTGGTGAGGAGTAAGAGAGTGATGAAGAGATTGAAAAATTTATGTTGAGCCCACTACCAAAACCTGTATCACTCCCTATATATATCACTCCAATGAAAACACCCTTCACTATTTTGAGGCCATCAATAATGTCTACCGCTTCAATGGGATTCTAGACCAGACCCTTTCTCTGGGTTGAAGAGTACATCAAGAAAAAAGGATACATTATAAGAAAAATAGGGGAGATAGATGTAATGAAGATCACTTAGGAATGTAAGACCAAGCCACCTAAAAAGGCTCAAACACATTCAAGGACCACCTTCACCACTATAGGAGAAATGAATGTAGAGATAGCCATCCCTCCTCTTGATGCATTAAAGAAGGATGCTCCCCTCAATATTTACACCCTCTATAGACACAGTTTAGGGGAACCATCTAGATATGAGCTTAAAACATGGCATGCATGTTTTGGCTAGCATGGTGGCCCACAATATGGATAAAGAGAAGGCCACCATGAAGGATTTGAAGGTAGAGAACCAAGATATGATCCAATACTTGAAAAATTTATTGAGTGAGCTTGAGTTAGTAACTCTAACTACCACCATAGCTTCAAGTCCTCTTTATCTCCCCTTTGCATCTCTCAACTCTAGCTGAATTGATGATTTTAAGACCAAAGGATAGGAAACTAAATGCTAAAAATAAGACCTAAGTACTAGGGTGGAAGAAATAATCCACTTAGAATTTAAATTATTGAGTGGTATAGTATAAAATAAAAGAGATTGTGATGCCCAGACATTTTTTTATAAGGTAGACACTAAGAAATGGGAGGAGGATCAACAAAAATCAAAAGATATCTATAAGACAAGAACATATAACCTGATTCCAGAGAAGATAATCAATCTAAATGATCATAAAAGGCATAGGGAATATAAAATAACAATCAATCATCTGATGATGATGCTCAAAGATGTAAGTTTTGATCTCAAAGGAGAGGTCTCTTGAGACTATGACAAGTGAGATAGATGTTACACTAAGGAAGATGATGAACCTTGATGGTGCAAATGACTTGGGGGAGGACATAATGTGTGCTACTCTTAATAACCTCATTGATGTACCCTAAGACTCATTTCATGTCCATAAGATAAAATAATTGATGTCACTAGAGAAATCATGTGACCAACTCAAAGAACTCATTGAAGAAAAGCAAACCATGATTCAATAGACTATTGCTTGGCTTGAATAATATAGAGTTAAATTCAACTACCAAGAAGGCCTAGACCAAGGGAGTCTCACCCTGATGCTTGAGGAATATATTAAATAAAAAAATAGGTTGGTGAAGGATTCTTTATTAAAATAAATTCTAGAACCTAATTGAATATTTCAATTTCTTCCAAGTTGGGGCCACCTCTCCTTTATTTTCACTTCCTTTTTCCCTTATTTTCTCTTTCCTTTTTTCATTACACATCCCTTTCGAGTTATTTTTTGTAATCATGTACATAGGAAAGGGATGTTTTGTTTATTTTTCAAGAAGACAAAGGTTTGTTTTATCTTTTACAAGGTTATCCTCCACATGGATAACAAGAAACATTCTACCTTAGTGGTTAATCCAATTTGTCTTTTTCACCGAAGCACACACATAATCCTAGGAATCATGTTTGTCACAAGGTCTAACAAACTCTAGGCTCGTGAAGGAATCTTATAGCCAAATCACCTTTAGGAATATGCTAGGCTTATCTCAATTGTATAATAAAAATGGGGTGTATCCTTTTACAATGGTTGGTTAAAATTTTGAGTAAAGAGATATAGCCTCAAAGAGTTCTCATTGTGTAACATTCCTAGCAAAATCATTGGCAAGCTTGGAGAGCATCAAACATGTTTCCCTTATTACATTATTTTCTTGTATAGCATATATTTTTTATGTTGTCAACTACACATTATACAAATTTTCAGTTCAATTGATAAATTAAATTTTCTAATGGTTTCCATCCACTTTCTATTGTTAAAGTAAAATGCCATGTTTTAAATGCTTAGTTGATTGATGATCTGATGTATTCATCTTTATGGTAGTTAGTTAGAGAGTATATCTAGATGATGAAATCCTTTCTAATTTGATATTTGTAAATATGGTGTTGATAGACTTTTTAAGGGTAGTCCTAGGCTTGTGGATTCAACTAGGAGGTGTTATGGAAGGATATCATTCATGCATGGGTTTAGTTTCATTTGTTCTAATTTAGTGTTATATTTATTGGTCGAGGTGATATGGTAATTTATTCAAACTTTTTTGTGCTCATATTTTAACCCTTCACTTCTAATATCTATTAATTAATAGCTTTTTTCCTACCTTGCATATAACACACCTTCTACATATCTAAAGTGTTATTTTCCTATGAACACATAAATATTATATAATCAGCATGTGTTTGTATTTTATATGTTAAATATTAGCATTGAAATCTTATATTAATCTCCCTATTATTGAATATTCTTTATATTGTAAGTTTCAATCATATTCATATCTATCTTTAGTAGCTTATATCTAACCTAGATCATTTTCTCATTCCATGTGACAACTTTTGTTAGGTGGATTGAGAAGTTTTGGTTGTGTTCCAGTCAAATTTATATTTCCTTATGCCAATAATCCTCATGAAGATTGTGTTATAGAATCCATTAAAGAGAATAAGCTACCCCTTAGGTCCTCTTACCTTGGTTTAGGTAGAGCCAAAAGTAGTAGAGAACTAACCATACCCTTTTTATGTCCATCCTGGTCATTTTCTATGTTTAGTACAATCTTGATGTCAAACCCATCTATGGATATAATGACATACTTAGTAAGTTTTCCATATTTTCTTTCCCCATTCTTCAAGTATGCAAGTTTGAGTGACATAGGTGTATAATTGGGAACCAACATAGGGTATCTCTTAGGAGATATATTTAAAGCAAGCACAAGAATGGATTTCTCATCTAAGGAATAAGTGGAATTTTCCTTCACACATAAGGCACTATTAAGTGATATTTTAAGAACTTTTGTAATACTTTCAAGGTATATATTAGGAGATACCTTTTAAACATGCACAAGAATGGATTTCCATTTCAAGGAATCTCTTAGTAGATACATTTCAAATAGGGACAAAAGTGGATTTCTCCTTCAAGGTACAAGTGCATTTTTCATTTGCATGAAAGGCACTATTGGGTGATATTTAGAAAGATTTTATAATACCCTCAAGGTATCTCTTAGGAGATACCTTTCAAACATGCATAAGAGTGGATTTCCACTTTAAGGTATCTTATAGGAGATAACTTTCAAACAAACATAAGAGTGGATTTCTCTTTCAAGGAACAAGTTGAATTTTTTTTTACACTTAAGTCACTACTAGGTGATATTTTGAAGGCCTTTGTAATACCTTCAAGGTATATCCTAAGAGATACCTTTCAAACATGAAAAAGAGTGAATTTCCCCTTCAAAGTATCTCTTAGGAGATACCTTTCAAATAAGAACAAGAATGGATTTCTCCTATAAGGAACAAGTGGAATTTCCTCTACATAAAAATCACTACTAGGTGATATTTTGAAGGTCCTTATAATAACTTCAAGGAATCTTCTAGGAGATACCTTTCATGCATAAGAGTGTATTTCCTCTTCAAGGTATCTCCTAATAGATACCTTTTAAAGAGGCACAAGATAGGATTTCTCCTTCAAAGAACAAGTGGAATTTTCCTTTTCAAAGAAGGCACTACTAGGTGATATTTTAAAGGCTCGTGTAATACCTTTAAGGTGTCTCCTAGGACATACCTTTCAAACATACATAAAAATAGCTTTACCTTTAAAGGTGTCTCCTAATATAACTTTCAAATAGGCATAAGAGTGGATTCCTCATTCAAGGTATCAGAATTAAAAGGTACCACATGAGAGCTCACTATGAATTTAGGGTCACCAAGCAATCAAAAGGTGCCATGTGTCTAGATTTTGAGAAAACTAGATAGCTTAGTCATATTCATGCCACATGAGTACTTATCTATATCTGAGGTGGTATCCACATGTCAAAAGGTGGTAATATTTAGATTTAAAGCTAAAATTGATGGTAAATCTAATTCAAATTAAAGCTAAATTAAATGTTTGAGTAATTAATTGATAAAAGAAATAGATTAAAGTCTGACAAGCTTGTCCATTAATCAAGCTTGCCCATATAAGATCTCATCAATCAGAATTCAAAAGTCATGGTTGAAGCAGGAATGTCTGCAACCACCAAGTCAAAATAGGTCTCATTTCTCTATTCATATGGGACAAAATCTAGCTTATCCATTGCCTCCATCAATAGAGCCCCCAAGTGGTTCTTCAGACAAGACAAGGATTAATCAGATGAAATTGGCTACAAATACATATAAAAAACACTATATATATATAAGGTTATTTATTTATATATGTAAGGTGATAAATATATACAAGGTTTTTGTAATAAATTATGTGTTTTATATATAAGGTGATTTATACTTTTAATCTATAAACAAAGTCTAAATGGACTATAGGTTTTCTATGAAGTCTAAAGGTTTAGCTCTGAATACTAGTGACTTAGCTCCAAATACTTATAGCTATGATCTTAAGATGAAAAATCATGAATGGGAAGAGTCCACCTCCATCATTGAGAATCAAAACAATGCCATTAAACCAACAATGCCATAATCCATAATTTGATGTGATGGTATTTTCAAAAGATGTCCAAAAGAATTGATGTGATGGTATTTTGTGATGATGTTTCCCAATGGTCTTTTCAAACAAAATTGATACAACTATGTTTTAAATAGAGTGTATTTCAAAAAGATTTGGTATGATGCATAATTAATTACAATTATTGCTCCTATTACTACCAATAATGACCTTTATGACACACATGAATACTAGATCAAATAAAGTACCTTCCTATTATATCTCACATGCTCTGAAGAGATAACCATAACTGTAGCTATCATTATTGTCATAATCACATCATATAACCTACTTTACTATTCATTTTTACATTATCACTACTAGCAATTATTGGGTTGTATCTCTAACCTATTTCTTCCCTTATTCCATGTGCAAATTTGAGCTCTATGTTTAAAAAATTATAGCCATATTTGCAATTAAATAGTGCTTGTTCCAAAGATGGGTGTGAGAAATAAAAAAAGTGAACCAACATCTTCTGATGCATTGTTGTAAGATGAAGTAGCTAGAGATGTCTTTGAAACAATAGGTTGGTTGAATTTCTTTAAAATGTTTCAAGGATTCCATAAATAAACTATGCAATAATTCTATGAGAATTTTTATGTATATCATGCTATTATCAAAGGGAAAAACATTTCATTGAATCCCTCTATAGTCAATGTTCTATTTGGGATTCCTGAGGGTGGAGTAGTTGATATTAAAAAGATCAATTTTTTGACCTAATTTATATGTTTGTTAAAGGAAATGAACCACACTCTATACTATCCAAATACCCCCAAGGAGTGGCTAAGGTAATTCTAAGAGAAATTTTTCCTCAACCTTGGCAAAATGATATTTTTTGGATAATGAAATATATCACTTGTGATGGGTAGTTTACAGTAGTGGGTGTAGATCCTATGAGACTCCTTATTCATTTGAGGAAAGGATCTATTTGAGAAGAATATATGATAAATATTCCTTATTTCCTTCACAATGCTCTGATTAATGTTTCTCAAAAGATAAGATGAGTTGTTGAGTCTACCCACCATCATGGGATGGTTACACTCATTTGTCACCATTATTTTCTCAGTAAACCAAGGGGTGAAAAGGCTTGGTCCTCTTTCCTCTGATAGTTTTCTCTAGTTCCTATAAAAAATACACCATGTAATGCCTCTCCTCTTTCCATTACAATTTTGATTGAAGAACCCATAGTTGAAATTATAAAACAACCATCTCTGCTACCATTGGTTCCAAATATACTACACCAAATATCAAAGCAACAAATGGGAATTTCTTCAAGCACCCCTCTTCCTCCTCTAACTAAACTCTAGTGTATTCATTAACTTATCTTATAGGAATAAGAAGAAAAAGATGTGCAGGCTATAAAATAATCTATATTTAAGGAGGGAACCCTAGTAGAAGAAGTTGTACCTCAAGAAGTAGAGCATCTTATTCCCTCTATTGTTGATAAGGGTAATGCACCCTTGATTGAAGAAGATCCATCTTCTCCACATTTTATCTATGAAGAAAAATAATTGTGGCATGCCCTGGATTTATCATGCCATAAGGAAATAATTAGAGTGTAAAAATAGAGTTAGATGTTCTCTATTTAACTTTGAAAGGTAAGGACTTGATGATTTCTAATTTGAAACAAAGGTGGGAAGAATTTATTACTAGAGTTAGTGACCAAGAAATAATTCTTTAAGGAATACAAACTAAATAGACTACATTCCATAATGTAATTTTTTCATAGACCCAAGAGTTGAGTAATTTATAGAATTGTCTTACTATCAAGGACACTCAGATTACTAATTTGTAGAATTCTCTTGCTAGTAAGGACACTAAGATTACTGATTTGCAAAATGCCAATGTTGATAAGAGTAATCTAATTAACAATTTAAGAGAAAGTATTTATGATATAAATACAATGATTTCTTGACAAACCAATAGAATAATAGATCTCACTACTAAGAATTCTAAGTTAGAAGCCTCTATTTAGGCCATGTAAAGAGAAACATGAGAGATTATAGTTTAAGTAGAGGGTTTAACAAGATTTATTCCGTCTTTCCCTGTTCCATTACATGAAATAATCTCTACCTGGCATATCACTTAGAAGAAAATTCAAAAATTTAGGGATGAAAATTCCAAAATTAAAGAGGAATATCAGAAGAAATTGGTAGAATCCCAATTGTAATTACAAAAAGCATAGGCTTCTATCCATCACATTTGTGTTATTTCTGAGAAACTATTATCATGTAGGTAGCCTTCATTAGTTTATGTTCTTTTCTTACATGATCAATTTTATAAATGGTAGATTCAATTAATTTCCCTTGGTTTTTCACATATCATTAAAGATGAGCATGTATTTATGGACATTTTTCTAAAGAGCACTGAAGAAAGGCAAAATGCCATTTGTGAATTCTATACTTTCAATTTGTTGTTAGGATATCAATCTAGTTTTTTAATAAATTTATTTATTGCAGAGACACAATTTCACGGCTTTCTCTCCACTCTAAGGAACCAAATGGCATGGAAACATGCCAATAATATAGTTATATAGTTACAATGCACACTAGGTTATGCATGAGACCACAATTTCCAAAAGTAAAGATACTTATTTCTTATTTTCAACCACTATATCCTATGTATACGAAGAAAAAGTATCATGATCTATTGAGATCTAATATTATTGATTTTAGAGCTTTTATAAATGACCATTATGCCAATGGTTTCAATATAAGTCTTGTCAGGTGGGAGACATTACCTATTGAGTTGAAGCATAGGGAAGTCCTCAACCCCACCAATATTAGATGGAATCTAAGAAGAGCCAAATCAGTTTGCCAGATAATTGCTCAGTGCTTAGAGGAAAGAGGTTCATATGTCTAGATTGGGATGAGGTTTAGTCCTCCTATCATTTTATGTCCTCTATCTCTATGGTGGTGTTGGAATTCTCAAGCAACATTTGAATATGAATCCTAGGTGCATGCATTTCTCAGAGATCTTGGATTCTTGTCAAGGGTCCACCATGACTGGGACCATTATTTTTAAGTTTATGATCTGATTCATAGGTTTAAATCATGAAATTTGGATTAAGGATCAATCATCCCACTTCTTTACAAGAGGACTTGCAAAAGGTAAAGTGTGGGGGAGAAGTGATGAGCATTTCATATAGCTCATCGTAGTTATATAAATTTTCCCTAAAGTGTTGTGTTTGGTTATATATTGTATTGAACTTAGTAGTTAAAATATGATCTAAGTATGATATGAATGAAATTTATTTATTATTTATATATAATTTATTATTGATTCTTTACCTTTATTGTGTCGTACTTTGATGAATAGTGTAGTTTTGAGTATAGCAACACATCCCATGGATGGGGTAATTTTGAGTAGAGGAACACATCCCAAGGATGGGGTAATTTTGAGTATAATAAAACATCCAAATGAGAGGTAATTTTAAGAAGGAAACACATAGTTTTTACAACTCTTTTGGCTACAATTTTGAAGATTCAGCAAGTGAGCTCCTACGATTGAATGCTCAAAGGACACTCTAAATATTCTCCATAATTTATCTAAATATGCTCTAGGTATGCTCCAAAGACATACACAAGATGCTCTGAATAAGTCTAAGAATGATCCAAAGATCTATACAAGGTGATCAAAAGAACTATATCAGATGCTCTAAAGATATCTAGATGTGCTCCGAAGACTACAAAAAATATGTGTAATACATGCTATTGAGAGAAATTAGAATCATTTTACTACAAAAGTATTTTTTGAAAAAAAAAAATTGATTGGATGAAAATGATAGATGGAAACCAAAAACAAAGGAATAGTCATACAAATCTTCATCCCCCTATTGCTTTTAACCCCTCAAAAACTTCTCCATAAACAATAACTACTCCTATATAATAGCTACAAATATTTTTATAAATAATTTTTTAATATAAAATGATGCATGGGACCCCTCTACCCAATAATATCAATGCATCAGGGAAATTTTCACCACTACAAATAATAATTCTAGGTGTTATTCAATCATTCATTTATAAAATTTTATGACACGGCATGAGAGAAAAGTTTTCCACCCCCAAAAAATGAATTTTCAGCTCAGTCTAAAATGGAAACAATTCAACTTAAATAATAATAACCTAAAACATGCCAAAAAATGACTTTTCAACTTAGCGTAAAATAGGAACAATTTGCAGTATCCAAACAGAGCCAACAAATGAAAGATGAAATGGGATAGAGACGATGGAACCATTGAAACCCTCTCGCATCATGACATTTTTTTTACTATGATTATTTGCTTATATTTAATAAAAAAAATTGGTTTCCCCTCACTTTCACCATTTGGGTCCCTATTAAATATAATTAATTGCTAAACAATCCTAATCTCTACCATTTCATTATTTTAGCCATTTCATAACAAAAATCTAGGTCTATCTGAATCTCAATGATTTCATAACTTAAATCAATAAATAATGAATAAAAGGTTAATGTCAAGCCAAAAAAATCACACATTTTGGATACAATAAAACAATATATTACATACATTAAATACTTGAGAAGAAGCACCTGCTAAAATGATAGTGAAAAATGGGGTCAAAGTTTTCACCACTGACACCACACCTATAGAAATGATAATGAAAAATGGGGTCAACACTTCCACTACTAACTCTATAATTAACCTTTAAATAGTCAAATAAAAGAAAATTTTTCTACCTTCAAAATGGAGAGAGAAAAATTGAGAGAAAATATCGGAAAGAGAAAAATATAAACTCAACCTTGATTTTGAAGAGCATAGGAAACTTATTTTTAAAAATATTTAATATATATTTAAACATTTTTTTTAATTTGTAATTAGTAACCAGTTTTTTTTACCAAGTGATTTAAACATAAATGAAAATAAATAATAAACTCAGATAACTTTTTAGTTTAAAAATATTTACAAATTTTTATTATTTATTATAATTATTCTAATTAAAAAAATTTATTCATATTTTTCATTAAATTACATGATTAAATTATTTAATAAGGATTTGAATCCTTATTTTTTAGCCCCCATAGAATACCTTTGAGATAATTTATTAAATTTACCAATTCAAATCCCTGTGAGAGTGAGTAACCTTTCTTGAATTAACAAACTATTAATATTTGGAGATGAATTCGACCCTAAAATGGTAATTAAAATAAATGATGCAAAATAGTACCCTGTAACTCAAAACCTAGACTTGGGAAAGGATTTTGTGAGGTTATCTAAATTATGGTTATGTGAGGGCATAAGCATTCTACACCATACCAATCTATAAACATTAACTTTTCATTCATGACAACAAATCATGTGATATCTCAATGCAGAGTATGGTTAAACATTTTGGCCAACAACACATTGAGTACTTCAACTTTAAAGCCCAATATTGGGGTCAAAACCAAGGGAGTTGTAATTTTGACATAGAGACTATGCTAACAATTTTAAATAATAGAATCTTGCATAATAAGTGGATTTTCATTCACATTTTTTGAAGATGTAACATAAGTAAATTGTCTTAAATAGGGATGTGACTCCTTAATTTTTAGCTCACACCCCCAGGAATTATACCTTTGAGATAATTTAATTCACCAATTCAAATACCTATGAGGGTGAGTCACTTTTATTGAACTTTAAAAATAATATTTGGAGAGGAAGTCAACCCCATAATGTCGATTAAAATAAGTGACACAATATCATACATAGTAACTCAAAGGCCTCTTGGGAAAGGATTTTGTGTGCTTATCTAAATTATGGTTATGTGAGGGCATATAAATTAGTATACCTCAGAACACTTATTATATATAATATTTCTATATATAGACTTAATTGAATCCACTTATAGATATTTAAATAATTTAGATAATTTAATTCCAATAAAATAGCAATAGACTCATCGTAACAAATTACACTTGATGGGTCTCCTATAATGGGTTTTTGGATCACATATAGGGGATCATCAAATTCAATTAGAAAATGTTCAATAATCTACTACAATACCATAGTAAAATGAAAATTATAGAAGTTAAAATATGAAAATAGAAGTAAAATTTTCATCATGAAACTTTGGAACTGATGGTAATGATTTAGAAATAAATAATTATTAGGCTCTTGCATAATAAGTGGAGTTTCATCCACATTTTTTGAAGATATAACATTATTAATTATTAGGAGAAACAAATGGTGGTGGTATAATTTTAGGCATACACATTAGAATAGATGGTGTCTTGCGAATATATATGTCCACTTCAAATTTTTATCATATTTCTAAACCCAAAATTCTTTTTGGTCACTTATAATTTTTTTAATGTCGTTATAACAAAAGCGATTTCTCCATTACAATCACCAAGACAAAACCTGATCACCCATAACTATGCTCCTTATCCAGAAAATATAGATGCCCCCTAATTAAAACCAAGGGATTTGTAATTTTGATGTAGAGATTATGCTAATGATTTAGAAAAAATAGGCTCTTGCATAATAAGTGGATTTTCATCCACATTTTTTCAACTTGATGTAACATAAGAAAATTATCTAAATTTAGGGATTTGTATCCTTAATATTTACCCCCTCCATAATTATACCTTTGAGATAATTTAATTCATGAATTAAAATCACCGTGAGGGCAAGTCACCTTTCTTGAACTTATGAACTAATATTTGGAGATGAATTTAACCCCAAAATGGTAATTAAAATAATTGGCACAAAATCAATCTAGTAACTCAAAGACCTCTTGGGAAAGGATTTTGTGTGCTTATCTAAATTAAACTTGATGGGTCTCCTATCATGGGTTTTTGGATCACATCCATAGGATCATAAGAATTAGAAAACATTCAATAATCTTCTACAAGACCATACTACAATGAAAATGATAGAAGTTCAAATATGGAAATAGAAGTAAAATTATCATCATGGAACTTTGGAACTGATGGTAATGATTTATACATAAATTATTATTAGGCTCTTCCATATTAATTGGATTTTCATCCACATTTTTTAAAGATGTAACATTATTAATCATTAAGATAAACAAGTTGTGGTGGTATAATGGTAGGCATACACATTGGAATAGATGATGCCTTTCAAACATATATGTCCACTTCAAATTTTTATCATATTTCTAAAACCAAAATTCTTCTTGGTCATTTCTAATTTTTTTAATACCATTATAACAAAATCAATTTCTCCATTTCAACCACTAAGACAAAGCTTTATCACCCATAATTGTGTTCCTTATCTAGCAAATATAGATTTCCCCTGATCAAAACCATGAGATTTATAATTTTGATGTACAAATTATGCTAATGATTTATTAAAAAATAGGTGCTTGCATAATAAGTGGAGTTTCATCCACATTTTTTCAACTTGATGTAACATAAGCAATTTTTCTAAATTTAGGTACTTGACTCCTTAATATTTATCCCCCCCTAAAATTATATCTTTGAGATAATTTGATTCACCAATTCAAATAACTGTGAGGGTGAGTCACCTTTATTGAACTTACAAACTAATATTTGGAGATGAATTCAACCCCAAAATGGTAATTAAAATAAGTGATACAAAATCATACCTAATAACTCAAAGACCTCTTACAAAAAGATTTTGTGTGCTTATCTAAATTATAGTTGATGGGTCTCCTACCATTGTTTTTTGGATCATATCTAGGGGATCGTCAGATTCAATTAGAAAATGTTCAATAATATGCTACAAGACCATAGTACAATGAAATTTATAGAACTTAAAATATGGGAATAGAAGTTAAATCGTCATCATGAGGCTCTTGCATAATAAATGGAGTTTCATTCACAATTTGTGAAGATGTAACATTATTAATTATTAGGAGAAATAAGTGGTAGTGGTATAATGGTGGGCATACACATTGGAATAGATGGTTTCTTTTGAACATATATGTCCACTTCAAATTTTTATCATATTTCTAAACCCAAAATTCTTCTTATTCGATTCTAATTTTTTTAATGCCATTATAAAAAAAGTAATTTCTCCATTTCAATCACCAAGACAAAGCCTAATAACCCACAATTATGCTCCTTATCCATTGAATATAGATTCTCCCTGATCAAAACTAAGGGATTTGTTATTTTAACATAGAGATTATGATAATGATTTATTAAAAATAGGCTCTTGCATAATAAGTAGAGTTTCATCCACATTTTTTGAATATGTAACATAAGCAAATTGTCTAAATTTAGGGATTTGACTCTTTAATATTTATCCCCCCCCATGGAATTATAATTTTGAGATAATTTAATTCGCTAATTCAAATACCTGTGAGGGTGAGTCACCTTTATTTAACTTATAAAATAGTAATATTTAGAGATGAATTCAACCCTAAAATGCTAATTAAAATAAGTGACACAAAATCATACCTAGTAGCTCAAAGACCTTTTAGGAAAGGATTTTGTGTGCTTATTTAAATTACACTTAATGGGTCTCCTATCATGGGTTTGTGGATCACATCTAGGGGATCATCAGATTCAATTAGAAAATGTTCAATAGTCCACTACAAGACCATAGTACAATGAAAATGATAGAAGTTCAAAAATGGAAATAAAACTAAAATTATCATCATGGAACATTAAAACTGATGGTAATGATTTAGAAATAAATTATTATTAGGCTCTTGAAGAATAAGTGGATTTTAATCCACATTTTTTGAAGATGTAACATTATTAATTATTAGGAGAAACAAGTGGTGGTGGTATAATGATAGGCATACACAATGGAATAGATGGTGTCTTTTGAACATATATGTCCACTTCAAATTTTTATTGTATTTCTAAACCCAAAATTCTTGGTCACTTCTAATTTTTGTAATACCATTGTAACAAAAGCAATTTCTCTATTAAAATTACCAAGACAAAACTTGATCACACATAATTATTCCCCTTATCTAGTGAATACAGATTCCCCCTGATCTAAACCAAGGGAGTTATAATTTTGACATAGAGATTGTGCTAATGATTTAGAAAAAATAGGCTCTTGCATAATAAGTACAGTTTCATCCACATTTTTTGAAGATGTAACATAAGAAAATTATTTAAATTTAGGGTTTTAACTCCTTAATATTTATCCCCCATGGAATTATACTTTTGAGATAATTTAATTCACCAATTCAAAAACCTATGAAGGTGAGTAACCTTTCTTGAGCTTACAAACTAGTAATATTTGGAGATGAATTCAACCCCAAAATGCTAATTAAAATAAGTGACACAAAATCATACCTAGTAATTTAAAGACCTCTTGGGAAAGGATTTTGTGTGCTTATCTAAATTAATATGGTTATGTGAGGGAATATTAAGTAGTCTACCTTATAACACTTACTATATATAGTATTCCTATATATAGACTTTCATGAATCCACTTATAGATATCTAAATGTATATTTGTATAATTTATGGAATTTCATTTCAATAAAATAACAATAGACTCATCACAATAAATTACACTTGATGGGTCTCCTACCATGGGTTTTTGGATTACATCTGTAGGATCATTAAAATTAGAAAATGTTCAATAATCATCTACAAGAACATACTAATACAATGAAAATTTCAAAAGTTTCAATATGGAAATAGAAGTAAAAGTATCATCATGGAACATTGGAACCGATGGTAATGACTTAAAAACAATTATTAATAGGCTCTTCTGAATGCATAATAATTGGAGTTTCATCCACTTTTTTTTATTAAAAAAGTAACATTATTAATTATTAAAAGAAGCAAGTGGTCGTGGTCTAATATATGCATAAACATCATTGGAATAAAATTGGTTTCTTTTGAACATATATGTTCGCTTCAAAATTTTATCATATTTCTAAACCCATAATTCTTCTTGGTCTCTTCTAATTATTCTAGCACCATTGTAACAAAAGCAATTTCCCCATTGCATTCACCAAGACAAAACCTGATCAAAACCAAGGGAGTTGGAATTTTGATGTAGTGATTGTGCTAGGAGGCTATCTCTTTACACGAAGAATGCAAGCCATCATAGACTAAATCATTACATGGTGATTCAAATCTTGATAAGTTTGTGCCCACAATTATTTTTAAGTTGAACTTATTTTGACATCAATATCATGGGTTTTTAGTAATTAGTAGGTCTAATTGATTATTTACAATATTTCACTTCACATAACCTCTCTCATAAAATATCAAGGTGGAATTAAACTTAAAAAGGTGTGAAGGAAGCCTCTAGGCTACCTCATGTCATGAGATGCCATCAATCCAGCCAATAATACCCTCTATACTTCATTAATGTAAATCCACCTTTTCAATACCTTCATATATTTATATATTAATCAAAATTATTATATCATTTAATATATATGTTAATATAGATTTCAAATCAATATTATATGCATATCAAATCTAATAAAAATCATGTGTGTAGTGGATTTCATCGAAGAACAAATCTATTGAACATTAATAAGCAATAGGAATTAAATTATAATAATCACATATCTGTGAAGGTTAAATCACGTATCCATGAAGGGTAAATCATGTATCCATGCATCATTATAAATTGGATATGTAGCGAAGTGATTTTAAAAACATCATTTATAGGGCCAAACCACATCAATGTAGTAAAATAAAGAATAACAAAAACTTGGTTTATTACAATTATAAAAATTATAATATATGTATATATTATTGTTAATGATATGAAAATAATATTATTTTTTTAACAAAATTGAATTATTTTTTATGTTTTATAATACCACATAACATTATAAAATGAGTAAATACAATCATAGGTACAGATTAAAAATTTTGCAGCACTTCACCATGTGCACAGTGGATGAGGTACATTACTTTAAATAACAAATCTATCAAACATTATTATGTTTGGGAGGAATTAAATTAAAATTTTCAATCACATATCACCGTTGAAGTTGTCACAAGCATTAAATTTGATGTTTTAGATTACACTTATCATTTGAGATAGTTGGCAGTAAAGCATGAAAATTATTAATTTTTAGTATCCCTTCAAACTTGGTTATAAAAAGTCTACAAAATGTTAGATTACATACAAATTATTTAAAGGAATCGAGTGTTTTCTACTTTTATACAAAATGACCATCAAATTTTAGTTAATGATCAGGTATTTTGACCTCTAATTTAAATTAGTGATACACAATACTTCTATTTAAAAGATTCAAATTAAGATAAATCACAAATGAATATCTATCCTTATGATTTTATTTCTCCACTCCAATCCTTTGGTTTATTTCTCAAGTTTATAAGACCAAAATGATAATTTTCTTACTAACTTTAATTTGATGTTTGACTATAATGTGTTTATTGGTGTTTCTGATTTCAAGTGCCACAAAGTGAGCTAGAGATGTGTTCATCAATTCCTATAGACAAGACTATTTGGCAATTTTTGACTCATGTATACCATGTCCTTGTTCATAATTTTTTTGTAATGCATAGTAAATACTAAGATTCATGTATTTGATGCACATATTTATAAAATTAGGAATAAAAAAAAATTGATAACCAACCATTGTCATAGACTAGGAGTAGTGAGAGTTAGCATTTTTCATTTTGCAATCTTAATAGGTGCATCTCATGGATGTGATTGGACACTTTGTATGTGCCCTTGTGGCCTTCTATGTTTTGTTATCCATATAAGAGGATGTTAATCATGTTTTTTTTAATTTGAAATGGAAAATATCTCTGTATGCTAAATTTTCTTTTCTTTTGCTTCTATAGTTTTAGTCTTTGCTTTCATAATAGACTATAGTCCATGCTTTATGCTCCTTTATAGTCTATTATTCTTCAAGATCTAATCTATTTTAATAAATAAATTTATTTTT
>JARHVA010007562.1:262500-295000 GCA_037957365.1 Torreya grandis
TACGTATATTTAGCCAATAAACCATGAAGTTCAAATATCCTTCCTTCAAGACATGCAACCTAGAATTCAAAACAACCATTCAAATTCAAGACATAAAACTAGAAATTGAGAGAAAAGCTATTTAGAAATTGACATATCAAATGTGGACAATCTTTGTAAAATTCCTTGATTATATTAATTGCTTCAAGCATACAAAATTTGATCAAAATTCTCTCTTTTACAAATGGTAATGCTTGTCTTTATAGAAAGGTCAAGCAATATATTGGTCAATTACAATGTACAAGTGTATAAAAGATGAGGATAACTATCCTTACAAGTTCTAGAATACACTTATTCTTCACAGTTGGACTAACCTAGGGGTAATATTCTAACAAATTAGCATATGCCCTACAAAAGAATATTCTTATTCTATATATTACAATTTTCTTTACAAAAAAGAATATTAGCCACTAGGTGGGCCATGTTAATGCTTCTAAATGAACCATAGGTGCTATGAATGTTCAAATAAAACTTCTCATTTTAAAATATAATAAATTCATGGCATCAGTATTAGGTTTTAGAAATCTTGTTTCCTATGGTGAAATAGTAGCTATGCAAGATGAACTGTTCCATAATATTTGTAATATTTGATGGTTAGGAGCCACCTTGGTTTGTTACTTTGTGATCCCATGTTGATACTTGGTGAGTTTCCTTGGATTTAAATTATAGACTAGACTAATTGGTTATGGATGATGCATATAAGCTAAGATGAATTGTTTAAAGAAAAGAGCAAAAGGAAGGGTAAAGCAGGAAAGAAATAAGTGATTACTAGTCTTAATCATGAACATTATGACAAATTTTCAAGAATACTAAGCATATATTTAACTAGTATGTAATGTAAAGTAGCTTATGCTCACATTTCATTACACACCAGGTAGAATTCTAGAGATGAGATGAAGATACAAGTAAGAACTAAATCCAATTTAAAATTTAGCTGCCACATATAAATAACTAATGTATATCCTTGATGTAGAGCAAATAAAATTAAGTAAATTAAATATCCTTTCAATTCACCTAGCATAGCACAAGTTAGAAACCATGTAAATAATGATACGACCTAGTATTTGAAGAAACGATTCATATTCAAGACCTATATAAGCAATTGAGAGACTATCTTAGTAATCAACACATCAAAATAGACAATCCTTGTAGAATTCCTTGATTGTAATAATTTCTTCAAGTATACAAAAATGGCTCAAAATCCCCCTTTTATAGAATGGTAATACATGCCTTTATACAAGAGCTAGGCAATATACTAGGTAGTTACAAAATACAGGTGTATAAAGATAAAGATAGTTGTCTTTATAAGTTCTAGAATACACATGATTGTCATAATTAAGTTGAATGAGAGGCAACCACGCTAAAAAACTAGCATATACATTTACTATATAATATTTTATTAAAATATGTTACAAAATTTCTATTAGAATAGAATATTGCTTTAACTTGTTGGTGGGGCCCTTGTTTGTTGTTGGAGGATATTCATAGCCTTTTCATGTTATTGATCAACTAGTTTGAGGTCCATAGTAGGATTCAAGATGCACTCTTCCTCTTGGTTTGCCAGATCTTTAAAATCCATATTATTCATGGCTAATGCCTCCTTGATGATCCTAGCTTCAATGATCCTCTCGCCTGCATTAAATATCATATTCAATATTTTTTTATTATCCTGCCTAGATTGACCTTTAATTTTCCTTTAGATCTCTTGAGTCACTAGAGTGGCTCTATGCCCAAACTCCTCATCATTGATAATACCAAGGGTAGTGGGATATGTAGTATTGACAAGCATGGTCCTAAAAAGTTTCTCAATTCTACTAATGAGATTTTTGTCATCTTCTAGGAGCTCTTCCACCTTGGTGTGCCAGTCACTCAAGATTTGAATCTTATCAATAACAATCCTCAACATTGTGCCTAAGTGTCCCATACTTATGGTTATAAAGTTTAGGATCTACTTCCTCACCTAAATGTTGAGGAGCTAAGCAATCTTATCCTCTGAGGCCTATCATTAGGTGACGAGGTCTTTGGCTAATGAACTATATTCCTCTAATGTGTTGGGGATCAACCAATAATATGATTACACTTATGAAAGCAATAAACCATGGAATTAAATCAGATAGATAAGTAACTTAGAATCAGATAATAGCAAAGAACAAGAGATACAAGAAACCACCCTGTAAACTTGTATTAAACTCTTTACAAAAGGAATACAATTGAAGAAACTTCTTTCTTCCACACCTCTCTCAGATGCACAAGATCTCTCTCTAGATCTCTATCCCTTAAGAGCTCTCTCTCTCAAGTACAATCAACTCCAACAACCTAGATTGATACAACTCTATACTGTTCTTCAACATTCACATACAATGAACTACTACAATAATCACACTAAGCTAAGAAGATCTAATTCTACATATAGAATTAGGAAACTTGAGCATGCACTTAAAACCAACAGTTAAGCCTCTTGAACAAGGGCTCTAAAAACAATCTTACTAATAATAGAAATGTGAACTTAAGACTAAGACTTAAACTCATCATGCAAACACTCACTTCTGTCTTCAAAAATAGCATTTTGGATGCGCAGGTAACTGACGCTGGTTCTTGCCTGCTTGCCTATGACTGACATCGATCGATCCTCTGCCGACACTGGCATCTCTTCATCTGCACTGGACCGACGTCGATCGCTCCTGACTGATGTCAGTGACTGTGTAAACCTACAACTTTGGTAATGCACTCATATGTGAAGCTTTTAGGCTCCACACCTTAACAATCTCCCACTTGGAGATAAATAGCTACACCAGTACCTATACAACAACATCTTCTAGCTCCTCCATCTTCAACTCAATCATGAAGACCAATAGAAGTTGAATGAAGATTCAACTTCTCCTTTGTAATCAGCTTGGTTAACATATCAGCAGGATTCCTATTTGTATGGATCTTCTCCAGCTTCAAATCACCATCTTCCAATACCTACTGTATGAAGTGGTACCTTAGCTATATGTTCTTGGTTCTTGAATGAAAGGCTGAATTCTTAGCCAGATGGATTGCACTCTGACTATCACTATACAATTTACAACTCCCATGCTCCCTTCCAATCTCTTCCATGAACCGTGTCATCCATATCATCTCTTTGCTAGCTTCTGTGGCTGCAATATACTTTGCTTATGTAGTTGACAAGGCAACAACCTTCTGCAACTTAGATATCCAGCTAACCGCTATTCCACCTATAGTGAAAACATAACCTGTAGTGTTCCTCCTGCCATCCAAATCACCTGCCATATCTGAATCTACATAACCATGTAGAGAAGTATTTGAACCTCCATAGCACAAGTGCCTATTGTTGGTTCCTCTCAGATATCTAAGGATCCACTGAACTACTTTCCAATGTTCCTTACCTGGATTAGCCATATACTTACTTACAACTCCCACTGCTTGGGCAATATCCGGTCTAGTACACACCATTGCATACATCAAACTTCCTACTGCGAAAGAATATGGAACCTTACTCATGTACTCTACCTCATCATGTGAATTAGGACATTGTTCTTTACATAACTTAAAATGTCCAGCCAAAGGTGTGCTTACTGGTTTAGCATCCTGCATATTGAACCGTTTCAACACCTTGTCCACATAATCCTCTTGAGACAATATCAACCTGTGATTTTTCCTATCTCTCTTAATGCTCATGCCAAGGATTTTCTTTGCTGCTCCCAAATCCTTCATAGTAAACATTTGAGCTAATTTCATCTTAAGCTCAGAGATATCCTACATGTGTGATCCTACAACTAGCATATCATCTACATACAACAATAGAATAATATATCTACCATTATCCAATCTCTTAAAATACACACAATGGTCAGATTGACACCTACTATAGCCATGCTCAGTCATAAACCTATCAAATTTCAAATACCACTGTCTAAGAGCTTGCTTGAGGCCATACAAGCTTTTCTTCAATCTGCAAAATAACTTCTCCTTACCTTTGACCTCAAATCCTTCCAATTGTTCCATATAAATTTCCTCATCCAAATCTCCATGAAGAAATGCTATCTTAACATCGAGCTGCTCAAGATGCAAATCCTCAATAGCAACCAAAGACAGTACAATTCGTATAAAAGTCATTTTAACAATAGGAGAAAAAATCTCACCAAAATCAATACCTAGCTTTTGTGCAAATCCTTTCACTACCAATCTAGCCTTGTATCTCATCTATCCATTCTCACCTTCCTTCAACCTGTAGGTCCATCTGTTCTTCAGTCTCCTCTTACCAACTGGCAATTCAACCAAATCCCATCTTTGGTTCTCTCTTAAGGACTCCATCTCCTCAACCATGCCACACTCCCACTGACTCTTGGACTCCACCTGTATTGCTTCTTCAAAACTCTCTGGTTTTCCACCATCAGTTAGCAATAAATATAATAATGAAGGAGAATATCTAATTGGCGGCTTACTTACCCTTTCTGACCTCCTAATGGGTGTCTGAGACTCATTCACAACACGCTGTCCACCCAAATTCTCTAACAGTGACCGACCTCGGTCACCTCTAGACCTACTACTGGCTGACGCCAGTTCTTCCTGATCGACGCCGGTGCCTGTCCTGTCGACATCGGTCTCTGTATGACCGACATCAATTTTTGTTCTGCTGATGCCAGTTCTTATCCTACCAATGTTGGTCTCTTTGTTTTCCTGCAAGTGATTATTTCTATTTCCCATGAGCTCATTTTAGACCGTCACCTCATCCAATTCACTATTGCTCTGCCCAGATTAATTTAGCTGATCACTATACATCACTTTTTCATTGAAAACAATATCACGGCTCCTAATTATCTTGTTAGTTCCTAGATTCCAAAATCTAAAACCAAAATCATCTGAGCCATAGCCAATAAATGTGCACCTCATAGAATTAACATCGAGCTTCTTTCTATTTTCCTTATCTACGTGCACAAAGGCTTCACAACCAAAAACTTTGAGAAAAGAGAGATCTACCTTTTTACCTATCCAAGCCTCTTCTGGAATTCCACCATCCAAAGTTGTAGAGGGTCTTCTGTTAATCAGGTACACTACATTGTCAATAGCTTCTACCCAAAACTCTAAAGGCAAACCAACATGCAATCTCATACATCTTGCATGATCCATGATTGTTCTATTCATCCTTTCAGTAATACCATTCTGCTGAGGTGTCTTTGGAACCATCCTTTACCTATGGATTCCATGCATGTAACAATACCAGTTGAACTTATAATTGCAGAACTCTCCACCATTGTTAGATCTCAGGCACTTTAATCTTTTGCCTATTTCATTCTCAACCATAGCTTTCCAAATCTTAAAGGTCTCAAATACATTATATTTCTTCTTAATACAGTAGATCCATACCTTTCTTGTAGCATCATCTATGAACGAAACATAGTACTGTGATCCTCCAATAAAAGCTACCTGAGCTGGTCCCCACATGTCTGTGTGAACAAGCTATAACTTATGGTTCTTCTTTGTAGACCCAGTCTTGAGAAAACTAACCCTTTTCTATTTTCCAAATACACAGTGCTCACAAAATTCTAGATCCATGCTTTTCAAATTTGAAATCTTACCTTTAGACTTAAGAATTGACATCCCCTTCTCACTCATGTGGCCAAGCCTTGAGTGCCACAATTTTGTATCCACATCTGAAGTAGATAATACAGAAGGAGAATTGTTAGTAACACAATTACAGAAATAGAGAGTACCTACTCTCTTACCTCTGGCCATAACAAGTGCACCCTTGGTCACCTTCCAAGATTCTGCTATGAGAGTTACTATACAACCCTCATCCCCTAACTTTTCTATAGAAATCAAATTTCTCTTCAAGCTAGGAACATGCATAACTTCTCTCAACACCCATGTGTTGCCATTCTGCATTTTCAGCTGCACTTTACCTTTGCCAATAATTTTACAGGGTTCATCATCCCCTAGATATACTATTCCAAAATCTCCATGGATATAGTCACAGAAATATTCCCTATTAGGGGTAGCATGAAAAGATGCACCAGAATCTAACACCCAAAATTTTATATTATTATGAAAAGAGAATATTAAATCATCTTGTACAATACCTGCAACCTTTGCTTCTTCTTTTCCTTCGTGTTAATTTTCCTCCTTAGGCTTTGACCAGCAATCTCTGCTTATGTGCCCCATCTTTCCACAATTCCAGCATTGTGGCCTTCTGCCTTTTCTAGATTTGGATTTGCCTTTCCCCTTAGACTTGGATCTTGATCTCCCTTTCTTGCTCTTCTCCTTTTGCCTTCCCCTGCTCTCAAAACTTAAAGCATTCCCAGATGTCTCTTCTGTGCTTTTCCTGCGAATTTCCTCATTCAAGATAACACTAACAACATCCTCTACTTTTAAAATATTTGATGCAGAAGCAGTATTGCTAACTACCATTACTAAGCTATGCCAGCTTTTAGGCAAAGAACATAATATTAAAAGAGCTTTTATTTCATCATCAAATACAATTTTGACTAAACTTAATTGATTTACAATACCATGGAAATCATTTAGGTGATTAGATACAGATCCACCTTCCTGCATATGCAAATTAAATAGCTGCTTCATAAGATATACCTTATTAGAAGCTGAGGGTTTTTCGTACAAATTTGCTAGAGTAGTCATCAACTCTACTATTGTTTTTACCTGTGATAAATTATATATCACAGTAGATGCTAGACTTAGTCTTATAGACTCCAGAGCCTTTCTGTCAAGAACTTCCCATTCTTCATCCTCCATGTCTGTGGGCTTCTTTGCAATCCCACCTAACGGTAAGTATAGATCCTTCTGATATAGATATTCCTCTATCTACATTCTCCAATGTTGATAGTTTTTGCCATTGAACTTCTCCATTCTCAGTTTACTTTCATCTGCCATTGCTTCTCCCACTCAAACATAAATCTCTGTAGAAACTCCTGTGAGCAACCTGTAATCAATACACACTACACAGATCTGAACCACCTATTAGTGAACATGAGCTTTGATACCAATTATTGGATATCAAACTCTAAACCTACAACCAAGGCTCTGATACCACTTGTTGGGGATCAACCAACAATATGATTACACTTATGAAAGCAATAAACCATGGAATTAAATCAGATAGATAAGTAACTTAGAATCAGATAATAGCAAAGAACAAGAGATACAAGAAACCACCTTGAAAAATTGTATTAAACTCTTTACAAAATGAATACAATTGAAGAAACTTCTTTCTTCCACACCTCTCTCAGATGCACAAGATCTCTCTCTAGATCTCTATCTCTTAAGAGCTCTCTCTCTCTCAAGTATAATCAACTCCAACAACTTGGATTGATACAACTCTGTACTATTCTTCAACATTCACATATAATGAACTACTACAATAATCACACTAAGCTAAGAAGATCTAATTCTACATATAGAATTAGGAAACTTGAGCATGCACTTAAAACCATCAGTTAAGCCTCTTGAACAAGGGCTCTAAAAACAATCTTACTAATAATAGAAACACGAACTTAAGACTAAGACTTAAACTCATCATTCAAACACTCGCTTTTGTCCTCGAAAATAGCATTCTAGATGCACAGGTAATCGACGTTGGTTCCTGCCTACTTGCCTGTGACCGACGTTGGTCGATCCTTTGCTGACACCGACGTCTCTTCAACTACACCAGACTGACATTGGTCGCTCCTGACCAATGTCAGTGACTGTGTAAACCTTGAAATTTGGTAATGTGCTCATATGTGAAGCTTTTAGGCTCCACACCTTAACATAATGCACTCTACCTTAGTTTCATTGACTTGAGTTCCTTGAAAATGTCATAAAATGATTTTTTAAGCATATTGATCATGGCCTCTGGGACTAATAGAATTGCCTACATTTGCAAATTCTCATTTTCCCTCTCTAAATTATGGATCCTTTATTTTAAACCCTAGACTCTAGCCCTAACCTATTGTGATTATGATTCTATTAAGCTTTTTATATCCTCCTCATGTATGGTATCCCCACCATGTTATTTTACTACAATAGGGGTCAACCCTACAAAAGGTTCCACCTTTTGAAAGGTGAATTCTTCTATCCCAACCATGGTTATCCTAGTTTTAATCTTTTCTAAGCTTGTTGTCTTAGGATTGAAGTATACTATTGTAATAAGCTCTTTGAATTTAGGAGTTTTTGGAATCTTTATACCTATATTGCTTGATGCTCATAGAGCATCCATCCTTTTATAATTTGTTCCTTTGGTGAATACACTTCTTATCTCCTCTTATTCTTTTAACATTTCTTTCATCTAAGGCTACATATCTTCATGAAGTCTAGGGTCAAAAACTCTTATTAAGGACCAAGAGTGAGAAAGAGATGGGATCTTTAGTAATTTCTCATAGATGAACCAATCAAGAATGACTGGTCCATGGATTGGAAATTCATTACTAAAGAGATTGACTTCACTAGTGGGATGAGTGAAGGTTAACCTAGGCCTCTTTCTTGGATGCACAAGGACTGATGTTAATTCTACCTTCCTCTTATCTTGTGGTTCCATAGGGGTAAGCTCTTTTCGTATATCCTTAGAGGTATCCTCCTTATCTAAACCATAAGAATATCCAAGCTCCTTGAGGGCACCCTCAAGTGTTTATTTAGGCCCTAAGGCAATCATGTCAATGTACTAAACTAGGGAAAGTGGCCTTTGTGGGAGTTTTAAAGGTGGTGGCCCCTCTCCAGGTCTCTCTTCTATCTCTACCTATCCAACCTTCTCCTTTCCTTTATCATGCTCCCTTGAACTTACATTGCATATTTTTTTAGGGTTGTGGCTCAGATTATTTTTTTAGAGACTGCTCATGAGTTATTCAAAATGGACTAGGTAATAAGTGATATTGTGATGGATGCATCTACCATATTTCCCTAGATGGATTATTATCTCTAGTCAATTTTTATTCTAGTTTGATATTATGGTCTTGGAACCTAGTCAACATCTCCTGAATGTTCTTAGTTTTGATGTAGATGGTATCATGAAACCCAAGCTGATGCACATAGTCAATCTTTGGGAGCTTTTTATCTTTTAAATTATTATCCACTTTATTCTTAGGATCCCACATTTGGAGTTCATCTAGTTGGAAACCAAATGAACCCCTATGTGTGGACATGATTTCCACTTATTTCCATTATTTGATCAATGTTTTCCCAATATTCAATGGGAAGGGGAGGAGTGGACCCTTCCTCTTTTCCTTGCACATTTTTTAAATTCCTCATACGAGTTGAAAGTCAATCTCTTACTCTATAAGCTTATTTGAGACATGCACCTATAATTGTGCAATTAAGATAACACCATACATCCCCAATCATTTTGACATACCTATTGAAGAGGGGGTGGACCCTAGTCATGGGAACACATATAATAGCTTCTACTAAAGCTAGATAAATGTAGTCACAAATGAATTTCATGTTATTCCTATACTTGAAGATGTGTAGCTTGGAATAGTAGTGTGAGATGGTTGTCCTACCTTCTAGGGACCATTTGTTAATACCATGTAAGGTATTTGAATCAATAAGTGTATTAATTAGGTATGACATAATAAATAAATGTTTGGAGGAGTTCCTCTTAATGGTATTGAATTACTTGGCCAAGAAAATGCTAATTATATCTCCAATTGGAGGGGTAAGCTTCTCTTCAACCATGAAGTGTATATAAAGGACCCAAATTTTGTTTACATAGGTGGTTGAAGAGGCTTAGTTCAATAGGGTCATTATTATCCTAATGCCCTCTCTAAATTAGACCACAAGGATTTTAACATCAAGGGTTCTAAAGACATGGGGTCCTTGGATGATCTAGGGTCGTAGGATAGAGTCCAAGTCATGGTTACTAGCCCATTCCTTGATTTTTGAAAGGTCCAAATAGGGAAGAGGGAGTTTATAATACTTTTCAAAGGTAATAATGGATATATAGGAAATCCCTTTTGAACTTCCCTAATGATCCATTCATTTGCAATCCTACAATCAACAAAAATATGGGTAAGGACATTAATATAATGTAGTAATTCTAGTTTAGCTATGGCATGACGGAGGCTAGTAATTTGGACTATAACTAGATCAAAGTAACTCTTATTGATGTTGGATATCATATGCTCCTCCTTAGAGATGGATTATAACTCATTTATCATGAAGAAGAGTTCTGACCAATTCCTAATACCCTATATGTTCAATCCTACCAAGTCTAATTTTATGTCTTTGAAGATCTTTCCTTCATTTTCCATAGATAAATAGACCTCAGTCTCTTCTTTCAACTATTTCCTGCTTGCCACCATGATTTCTATCTAATTTGATTACTAACTTGATTATTGATGACCTTTTTTAAAGATCTTTCATATTTAAGAACACAAATGAGTTCTTCTTGGATCAAATTGTAATGAAATGAATTTTCTTGGATCACTTGTATGTAAGGTTTATGATTTTGAGCTTTAATGTTAAACAATATCCAGGTCTCAGTGTAATATGTGCCTTGGATTTTATTTAGACCTTTGCCTTTATACTTTTGCATTTTTGAGCCCATAAGATCTTGTATTTTATCCTTTTTTACATGTGTGGTGCCTATATGGCATTGGTATAGACCCTCATGGTATATTTCATAAATGCGTTTGAGCACTAGCCATCAATATTTAAAATACTTTCTTTTATTTTTTTCCATCAAATCAAAATCCTAGATTAGCATGAGTCATTGATTTTAATTTGGCTCTTTGCCTATGATTGGATCTTACTATTCTAAGCCCCATGGTTGTGACCTTTGTAATTTTTACATGCCTCCCCATGCTCCGTATCTTACATCAGTCATCTATTTAAAATCCATGGGCACCTTTGCATCATTGGATCGTCCTTCAATGATAAAGCGTAAACCATTAGTTAATCTATTAGTTCCCCTTCAAATGGGATTTTACCATGTATTAATACTGAAGAGTCTCGAAGATCCATTGAAAATTCTTTAGGGCCATCATGTCATTAGATCATCCTCTAGTGATGAATCATGTGTCTATATATAGATATACCTTAACTTTAAGTTAATATCTTCAGGATCGAATGGTCGAGCGAGTGTCAATTCCAAGATCATTAAATATTCATAACCAAATGAGAAGGTGACACATGGCACATTTTTGGGGATTAAGTGTCTTTTACTTAATTAAATCCACTATATCAAATTCCATAATGAACTGAGGGTCATAATATCATTATTTTTGAGCTTGCTCATGATTGGTTGTTTCTATCAGGTAGGCTCATTACTTTAAATCCTAAAATGTGAGGATGCCACTTGTTGATTATTTATCCTTTTGTAGTCCTTTGAGTTTTAAACTATGCCTCATTCCATTTGATCAAGTCTTCATGATGAAATGAGAGTCATTGGATGAAATCTAATGATGTAGCTTTGTCGGGGCCTTCACACAATTGGATCATCCTCTCGCAATGAAGCATGAAATGGTATATCCTTCAAGATGAATGTTATTTATATCCTTCAAGGGATATCCTAGGAGACACCTTGAAATAAAATTAAAAATTATGTGCATGTTCAAGGTGTATCCTAAGAGATATATCAAATGAATATTCTAATAGTGTGCATGTTCAAGGTATCTCGTAAGAGATAACTCTAAAGAAACTTCCAATTGTTTGCATCATGATTCTTGTCAAATAAAAAGGTGTTATAGTTATATCAAATCCCTTATAAGGACATTTTAAATCAACATAAAATGTATTCTAAGGCCCTTATAGGTATATCCTAGGAGATACCTTGACATTAAATTCCAATCGTGTGCATGTTTAACGTATTTCCTAAGAGATATTTAGAAAGAAAATTCCAATAGTGTGAATCAAGGTTATTACCAACTAAAAATTTGTAATGGTTATATAAAATCCTTTACAAGGACATTTGAAATCAACATGGAAGGTATTCCAAGCCCCTTTGAGTTATCTCCTATAAAATTCCAATCATATTCATGTTTAAGGTATCTCCTAGGAGATACCTCATGTGCATTAGGGTTCTTACCAAATAAAATGGTGCTAAGATTATATAAAATCCTTTTCAAGGTATATCCTAAGAGATACCTCATGTGCATCAAGGTTATTACAATTAACATAGAGGTTATTTGAAAGGCATTTCATTGTTATATCATCCTATGGTGATCAAGCACATGTCATTAATCTGTAAATATACCCTAACTTTAAGTTAGTATCTTCATGATCAAATGGTCATGTGAGTGTCAATTTCAATCTCATTAAATATTCATGACTCAATTTGAGGGTGTAACTTAGCACTTCCATGGGGATTTTAATGATTTTAGACTTAATTCACTCCATTGGATCAAAGTTTATGATGAATCAAGGGTTATAGGATTGTTATTTAGGAGCTTACTCATGATTAGTTATTTCTATCAAGTGGGACCATTGATTTTAATCCTCTAATGTGAGGTTGACACTTGTTTATTATTCAATCATTTCATATTCCTTTAAGTTTTTAACTATGCCTCACTCTATTCGATTGGGTATTCATGATGAATTGAGAAACACTGCATAAAATCTAATGGTGTAGTTTTGTCAGGGCCTTCATGCCATTGGATCATCCTCTAATGATGAAGTGTGAACCATTAGATCCTTCAAGATGCATGCTATTTGGATCCTTAGAGGGATCTCCTAGGAGATACCTTAAAAGAAAATTCCAAATCATGTGCATGTTCAAGGTATCTCCTAAGAGATATCTTGAATGAAAATTACAATAGTGTGTATGTTTAAGGTATCTCTTAGGAGATACCTCTAAATAAAATTCCAATCATTTACATCATAGTTCTTGTCAAATAAAAAGGTGTTATGGTTATATCAAATCCCTTATAAGGACCTTTGTACTAAATATGCAAGGTATTAAAAGTCCCTTAGATGTATCTCCTAGGAGATACGTTGAAATAAAATTCCACACTAAGATAAGAAACCATTAATATATCATAGTTGGGGAAAGGTTCAACATCTAAAATAAACTGAATGGATAAAATGACTGGGAGGCACCTACAAAGGGTATGGTTAGTTCCCTACTACTTTTGGCTCTACCTAAACTAAGGTGAGAAGACCTTTAGGGTATCTTGCTCACATGGATGGGTTTTACACTTCAATTTCCATAAGGATTCATTTCACAAAGGGGATATATGACCAAAACATAACCAATATTGCACACTTCACCCATGGAGGGTTGTCACACAAAATGCACAAATGCTTTATGTCATACACAAGCTACTAAAGATAGATGATGAGATGACTACAATCTCCATTTTTATGAAATATTCAACAATAGGGGTCAAATGAAAAAATGTAGCAATAGGATTTCAATCACAAACTTAAGCACATTTCAAATACACAAGATCTTATGTGTCTACAATGCAAATAACACTTATGATATGTAAACAACATGTTATCTATAAGTTAAAATAGGGTGAAAACGTATTTATTTTAATGATATATAAAGATGTGGATGACTAGTAATTGAGCATGGAGTTCACAAAATAGCTATATTATCTTCATTAAAAAATGTTGTTCAGTTTAGAAACTAGTAAAAATAAAATCATGCACAAATGATCCTCAAAATTTTATAAGCAATACTAAAAATCACCCTTTAATAACTCCATCCATTTGAATTGATTATCCCAAGACTACCCTTAAAAAGGCTATCAATTCTCTATTCCAAAATATTAGATTAGAAAGGATTTTATATTCTGGTTGAAAACCCTAAATGACTACCATTAAGAATAATACATTAGATAACTAAACTATTGAACATGTAAAATATAAAATTGTACTTTAAAAATAATAAGGAATGATAAACCATGACATATTTCATTTATCAATTGAATCAAAATTGAATACAATATGTCTTGAAAATTATATAACAAAACACTATGTAAAACAATTTTGTAACAAGGGAAACATTTTGAATATTCTCAAAGCTTGCTAATGATTTTACAATAGAAATAAATTTGACACCAAAAAATCACACAAGGACTCTCCAAGCTATAAATTTAAACTCAAAAACTAACTAACCTTTTTAAAGGGACAACCCCTCTTTACTTATAAAATTTTAGCTAAGCTTGGTATATTCTTAAAGATACTCTAGCTTGAAAATTCTTTAAAGGGCTTGGAGTCTATTACAACAAACATGATTCCTCATATTTGTGCTCATGATTCCATGATGATGGCAACCACGATACTCCACTATGGTAGAATATTTATAGTTATACATGTGGAGAATAATTATGCAAAGGATAAAACAACCTTTGTCTCTTTGCGTAATAAACAAAAAATGTCCCTTTCTTATACACATGATTATTCAAAGTAACTTTGAAAGGGATGTACCACTAAAATTGGAGTACAATTGTTTCCCAATTAGAAAAAAGAATAAAAGAGATAAAGGAAGAAAGAATAAGGTGAAAGAGAAGGAAGGAGGAGTGGTGCTAGACTAGAAGAAACTAAAATACCTGATCATGCTCTAGAATTGATGTTGATAACTAAGTCCCTTGACAACCTATTATTGTATTTGGTATATTCATTGATCATGGAGGCCAAGTCCTTTTGGTCTAGGATAGCTTGGTACTTGAATTTAATTTTTTATTCCTCAATCCAAGTGGTGACCTTCTAGAGCATGACCTATTCTTGCCCCACTATTATTTTGAGTTGGTTACAAGATTTCTCAAGTGATACTAACTACCTTATTTTTTTGGCACCAAAAGTCCCTTATGGTTCATCAATGAGACTTTTTAGGGAAACACTTATTGCTCATCTATCAAGTTACCTACACCACCAAGGTTCACCATTTATCTAAGGGTAGCATTTATTTCCTTTGTATCAGTCCTTAGAGTTTTACCTTCTCCTTTCAAATCAAATATGCCCTCTTCAAGCATAATTACTCAATGTTTTACCACCAATTGGTATTTCTTGGGCCTTTTATGATCATCGAAGGGGATGATATTCTCCACAACTAAAGTGTTTGTGCCCATATTACATATTTCATCCAACTTGGGTTGGATCTTTTCCTAGTTCTTTATATTTTCATCATAAATGAATATCTGGGATTCACATTCTCCCTTTATATCTGCTATGTCATCCAAGTGTTCTAGTGCTAAGTGGATTATCTCTTTGAATCTAGTGCTTAAATCCTTTTGCCATTCTTTTTTGGTGCATCCTCTAGCTTTCAAATCATCAACTCAGTTAAGGTCTAATGATCCAAAGGAGAAAAGAGGAAGGTTTGGAACCTTAATGTAAGTTGAAGTTACTACCTGAGGCTTACTTAGTAGCTTTTGTAAGTACAAAAATAAAGCCTAGTTTTCCACCTTCATTTCTCCTATGGTGGATTTATCTTTATCCATCCTTTGTGCCACCATGTTATCCAAAACTTGTGATTTTTGCTTAAAATCCTTTTTTGATGGCTCCCCAAGATTATAACTATAGATGGAGTAAATTTCTAGAGGAGCATCTTTCTTTAATGCATTAGGTGGAGGGATAGTTACCTCAACATTCCTTTCTCCTTAGTTAGTGTAGGTGGTTATGGAATGTGTTTTGAACTTCTTTGGGGGTGTGTCCTTATGATTTTGAATAATATTCATTACATCAATGTCTCTTACCTTGTTCATAATATCTTCCTTCTCTTTTACTTGGTCTATAATCTAGAGAAGAGGCCTAGTTTGAAATCCCATCAAAGTTGTAAACACTATGGATGGCCTTGAGATAACAAAGGGTATTGGAAATGATGATCTAGCTATAGGTAGCACCATAGGCCTGGGTGGTGGGCTCAATAAAGAATTTCAATGTCTTCATCACTCTCTTTCTATTTACCATCCCTCTTAGTTCCATGCTTCTTCTCCAAAGCTGGCTCTATCTGTTCCAAAACTTCAAAATTTGAACAAGGCTAGTGGGAATCCATGAGCAATTTATCGATGGTGTTTCCATGTTCTATGGGATGGCTAGAAGGCCATGTAATCACTTCACCTTATTAAATCAAGTTCTCAATTTAGAAGAGGTGATGGTAACTTCCTTATCATACTTAGGTAACTCTTTACCAATAACAGCCTTGAGACCTTTATTATGGGTTGGACCATGAATCTTGATGAGAAGAAGGAATCCTTAGGGTACTTCAATGGGAGTAACACTCCTTGAGATACCTTTCTCAGCGTCTTTATTTGGTGGATCCAACTCTATATTTGATTTTGAATTGGTAAGGGCACCCTTTTGTAGGTTTGTTCCCCTACATTCCTCTATAGTTACCCTCTCCTCTAGTGTTGAGCTCAACACTTTTAAAGAGGAAGGAAAATCCAACACCATTCTGACAGCTACCTGTTCTTTTTTTCTCCACTTCTACATTACCAGTAGAGACTTGGTCAACATGCTCTAGCTCACCCCATTTTTTCATCAATTTTTTGAATGTCCTCAACTTCATGAGCCTTGTTCCAACCAAGTGATAAAGAAATGACAATTTGAACAAATACCTCTGTATCTAGGGAAGTTGCCTCTTTCTCAAGAGGGACTTAAGCTTGGGTAGCCACCTCAGCTCCAAACTATACAACATCATCAAAAGATAAAGGATTATCTAAGGTTAAGGCACCTTCTTCATCACCTTTTCTTTCTACCACCAAATTTCCTTCTTCTATAATCAAACCCATTATTGGGAACTTTAGTGGGGTTTGGGGCCTCTCCCTGTGAGTCTTTTACCTAGTTGTCATTTGAGGAGTGAAGGTGCATTATTTATTCATCATGCTCTAGCTCACCCCATTTTTTCCATCAGTTTTTTGAATGTCCTCAACTTCATGATCCTTGTTCTAACTAGGCAATAAAGAAATGACATTTTGAACAAATACCTCTGTATCTAGGGAAGTTGCATCTTTCTAAAGAGGGACTTGAGCCTAGGTAGCCACCTCAACTCCAAACTATACAACGTCATCAAAAGATAAAGGATTATCTAAGGTTAATTCACCTTACTCATCACCTTTTCTTTCTACCACCAATGGTCCTTATTCTATAATCAAACCCATTATCAAGACCTTTAGTGGGGTTTGAGGCCTCTCCTTGTGAGTCCTTTGCCCAATTGTCATTTTAGGAGTGAAGGTACATTGTTTATTCATAATGCTCTCAATCACCCCATTTTTTCCATCAATTTTTTTAATGTCTTCAAATTCATGAGCCTTGTTCCAACTAGGTGATAGAGAAATGACATTTTGAATAAATATCTATGTATCTAGGGAAGTTACATCTTTCTCAAGAGGGACTTGAGCCTGGGTAGCCATCTCATCTCTAAACTATATAACATCATCAAAATATAAATGATTATCTAAGGTTAAGGCACCTTCCTCATTACCTTTTCTTTTTACCATTAAAGGTCCTTCTATAATCAAACCCATTATCGAGACTTTTGGTTGGGTTTGGGGCCTCTACCTATGAGTCCTTTGCCTGGTTGTCATTTGAGGAGTGAAGGTACATTTTTCCTTCATCATGCTCTTACCCAATTTTTTCCATAAATTTTTTGAATGTCCTCAACTTCATGAGCCTTATTCTAACTAGGTGATAGAGAAATGACATTTTAAACAAATACCTCTATATCTAGGGATGTTGCCTCTTTCTCAAGAGGGACTTGATACTGGGTAGCCACCTTAACTCTAAATTATACAACATCATCAAAAGATAAAGTATTATCTAAGGTTAAGGTTCCTTACTCATCACCTTTTATTTCTACCACTGAAGGTACTTCTTCTATAATCAAACCCATTATCAGGACCTTTAGTGGGGTTTGGGGCCTCTCCCTATGAGTCCTTTACCCAGTTGTCAGTTGAGGAGGAGTGAAGGTACATTATTTCTTCATCATGCTCTAGCTCACCCCATTTTTTCCATTAATTTTTTGAATGTCCTCAACTTCATGAGCCTTGTTGAAACCAAGCAATAGAGAAATTAAATTTTGAACAAATACCTCTATATCTAAGTAAGTTGCCTCTTTCTCAAAAGGGACTTGAGCCTAGGTATCCACCTCAGCTCTAAACTATAAAACATCATCAAAAGATAAAGGATTATCTGAGGTTAAGGCACTTTCCTCATCACCTTTTCTTTCAACCACCAGAGTTCCTTCTTTTATAATCAAACCCATTATCAAGACCTTTAGTGGGGTTTAGGGCCTCTCCATGTGAGTCATTTTCCTAGTTGTCATTTGAGGAGGAGTGAATGTACATTATTTCTTCATCAATTCAATAATAGATCTACTTTCATCTAAATCCTCCTCCTCATTCATATCCCTTATTCTTTGGCACACATGGCTTAGTCTTCTCTTCTCTTCATAGGTATTTCTTTGGCTAGTGGGTCTCTAAATACAACTTCCTTATTCTTTATTGGTGACCTACTTGGAGATTATAGAGCCTTCTTAACTTTATTTTGTTTTGGTTACTCCTCTTGGTCCTCACCTCTTCTATTTCTTAAATATATCATCAGGGGAAGATCAAATGCTACTTGTTGTGTAGGTGGAGTATGTGGGAGTGTGGCTAGGCTAGCCATGGAAATGGCCATTGGAATGACTAGTACTATTGGGGTTCCTTTTCCTGAAATGGATATGGGGGTAGCACTAACCAACATGACATGCCTTAAAATAATCTTATCCTAATTTTTTTCCAAGCTTGTTAATTTTGAAAAGGCTAATCTAGCCCTGGATTGTGCCATTGTTACCTTCTCTACATTCACCAACTTGGTGAGCTTAGTATTCCTAAGCTTGCATTTTCCCTTACCTATTATGGTTGATGGTGTAGACATAGGTTCACCACTGTATACTAGGAGGAATTCCTTCATAAATTTAACCTCCCTTATCTCTTGAAGGGTAAGAGTATCATATGTACCAAGGTCAAACCCATACTCCTTAATCCATCTAAATGTTCTCTTCATGATTTGTACCAATATCCCAGGGATGGAATCATCTTCCTTAACACTAAAATCTGGTTGAACAATAGGTTGGAATTCAATGTTGTTTGTTTTATACAATGAAGACAATGTCAATGTATCATTTGCAAATCTTTAAGGATGGGAAAAATGTTATATTCTATAACTTATTTCACTATCAACCTCATGAATTCCCATTTTTGGACATATTCCTTAGTGGTGAAATCAAACCATATGTCTTCATAATGTTATTTATGTAATTCTACATTAATAGCCATATTTACCAACCACTTGATGTCATAATTAGGTCAAGGTATAATCTTATCAAGTTCATATAGGCTCATCTCCTACTCTAACCCCTTTGCCTTGGAAATTGAAGGACATGAATAAAACCCTATTACCACAAGAAATTTGAAAGGATTATTTGTCTTCTTGGATAAGATCATTTCATGTGGTGGAAAAATTTATCAACTCAGTTCTATCACCACCAAATTTTCATCTAGATACCTTGGTAACTTATTTAGAGACCCTAATTACCTATTGACCATGATGTATGTGAAAGTTATGAATTGTATGTATGTGGTGCCATACTTTTCAATTACTTGTTTGGTTGTCATAAACATCTTATTGAGGCTCCTCAAGGGATAAAAAACACTCATCATGGGGTTAGAGAAGTAATTATGAACTTTGTAGAAATTTTTCTTCAACCCATCTAGGATAACTTCTAGGTATACTTCATATATTCTCATTCTTGAGGGTTCTTGGTGAGCCCTTGGAAAGTCCTATTGTGCACTATATTATACATCAAGTAAGAAGACATGTATAAAGTACATATGATTTATTATTTAGAAATAATTATAGCTTGAAGTTGCATCATTTACATATGTAAATTGTCACTGAGTATATTCACCTAGTCTAGCTTCTTCTTCCCTTCAAGCATGCACATCATAATCAAGAACATCCATGATTCAAACTTTTTTTTGGTAGGCATCTAATAGATCTTGATTGCTATGGAAATAATACATTAGGGTAGTTTATCAAACTCTACTAATTTCAAATTTTTGGACATTTTAGAGACCTTTTGTCTCTTCTTAGCTAGCCAACAAGAATTGACAACATCCCAGATTGCCTTATCATCTTTTTTAGCATACACCTAACATTCCTTTAAGTAGAGTGTAATGATTTATGGATGGGGGGAATTTTGAGCATGATAATAAGGGTTGAAGCTTTAAATGAGTACACAATTAAATGGCTACCATCAAAAATATTCCAAGCATCTAGTTGGTATGTTATAGCACATACCCTAACAAGTTTTGGGTATGAACTAGATAGAGGGAATATTGTTTTAGGCATGATATAGCTAATTCCAATGTTAGAAACTACTTAGAGAGTGAAAGGATCCTGTAAAACATTCAATAGTCCCCAAAAATCTAACCCCATAACATTTATATCCCTAATCAAATCCAAAATTTAAACAACATTGCCCTTTACTGGGGTTGAAGACGCGACCATCTTTCTCTAGCCCTCTTGTGTAATAACTTAATACTAGATGAACTTTTTTACTTGAACAACCCTCAAGCTATCTCTTGAATCCTCTCAAAAAACACAACACAAGGAGCAAATGGGAAACTTACTATTTATTTTTGAGGGCTATGCACATTAGAATTTAAAGGTTTATGAAGAATTTATTGCAAACATGCTCTCACAATACACTCAGCTAGGGCACACAAATAACTCAAAGGCATGAAGATAAGTTCTAAATGTAAAGGGTAACTTTAGAATGAAGACAAGTACCTAATTTATAATTTGTTGCATTTGAAGATTAGGGTTACCATTAATGCTTAAAATCCCAACAACTAATCACCATCTAATCTCATTAATTATTTTTGTGTTATTCAAAAAAGAGAGGGAAAACATGAATGTTTCCTTTTTATTCAAGGTCATCTTTCTTATAACATGTGGAGTGACATGAGTGGAACATACATCATGATACTTTTTCAGGGCCTCAGGGAATTTTGCCCTTTCTCACTTGTTACCTTCTACTAGTGAGTGGTGTAATAAGCCATTGCCCCTTTTGAGATTAATAATGCCACATGTCATAATATTACTTTACAATTATAGGTGTTTATACCTTTAAGGTTCTTTTATATTATTCCCACCAAGAGGTAATTTTCAAAAAGGGGCCTAAACTAAGAAAACCCTGATAAGCTACCATGTGGGATCACTTTTATTATAAGTTTGGATATTTGGGCCCCAAATACTTTAAGTACCTTTCCAACCAAAATTTAAGTGGGTAATTTTTCACAAAATTCCCAAAATTCTTGAATCTGTAATAATATTCCACATGTCAAACTTAGATATGAGTTTGGACTCACGACCACTTTTACCTTTTACACTAGCTCTCTTTATTTAAGGAGGGTGTAATATCCTTATAAACCATAAAAACATTCATATAAGTCCCTTGAGATAAACATATGTCATTAATTCAATTCATTGAGCTATTTCTCACCTTAATCATCAAAGTACATCAAGTGTAAACTGAGAATTTCATTCAAGGGCCCAAAAACCTACCTTTAGAATACAAAACAATAAATCCAAGCATAGAGAAAGGAATGGATATACCCTTAATATATTCTTACTAAAAATTATCCTATCATGGGATCTTTAATCAACATTTTATGATTCATTTGGAGTTATCAATAATATATTTTATCTTCAGATAGTGCTCCTCAAGAACTCGAAAAGGAGTGCAAGAACACATCCCACTTGGCAAAAGAAAATTAAAGGACATGATTAATTATGAACATGTATTTTTATCCTCCAAATTATTGGGACAAGTGCCTAAAACATTGACACTCATTCATTTTAGCCATAATAATTATGTTAGCAGGGGCCCATTTGCTCTAGTACAATTTTGGGCACTAACAAATTCCAATAGTGTGCATCAAGGTTTTTTCCAAATAAAAATTTGTCAGGGTTATATCAAATCCTTTGAAAGGACCTTTTCAATAAACATGTAAGGTATTCCAAGGCCCTTCAAGGTATCTCCTAGGAGAGATACCTTGAAATAAAATTCAATTATGTGTATCTTCAAGTTATCTCCCAAGAGATACCTCAAAAGAAAATTCCAATCATATGCATCAAGTTTCTTGGAAAATAAAAAGGTGTCATGGTTATATCAAATCCCTTACAAGGACATTTGAAATGAACAAAGACCTGTTATCTTGAAATAATTTCAATCATGTGCATTTTCAAGGTATCTACTAGGATACCCATTTAAAGTAATACAAATGCATGTTTGAAAGTCTCTCCTATAAGATACCTAATACCTTACAAACATGAATTATAGTACACTCAAAGGTAATACAAATCCCTTCAAGGTATCTCTTCAGAGATACCTTAAAATAAAATTCCAATTGTGTGTATGTTGAAGGAATGTTAGTATATTATCATGGAAATTATAGGTATATCTTTCATAGTAGGAAGCAAAAAAGAATCATAATAGGATGAGAGAATTTACACAATCTTCAATTTTATACACCACAACAAATATAAAGATAAACTAACATGGTGTTAAGAATTTTGGATCATAAATAACATAATATAATATAGAATAAGTTAAAATAAAATAGATTAAACACTGCACACCATGAAAAATATAACATCAAAATAATATATAGCTTTTTACATAGCTCTATCTCTTCACATTACTGCTTTCTGACATAAAAAAGAAAAGAGATGTGGCATTATTATATCTATCACTTTTGTAACAAGGCCAAAGACATCTAAAAGATACCATGCACACATTTTCCTACTCACATCTAACACTTTCATGGCTTAAACTATTGTTTTATCCTAAGACAAAATCTAAATTTTGATCTTGACTAAAGATAGAAAAGATTAGCCTTTCATAAAAGTGGCAGTAATCACTCCAAGTTTTTTGGTTTTCTATACTTACCTACCACCCTTTATAGTTATTAAACTTCAAAACTTGAATTACACATTAACCTACTATGTAGGTTGTGGCTATCCAGATTACACCTTTATATGTAGCTTTCTCTTCTACAAAATTATTTGGAGCTCCTATAGTGGAATTAACTTAGGTTAATCTATGATATGTGCAATAGCTAGTTCAACCTATGAGAGTTTATGATTGAGAATTTTCAAATTATCAAGTACTTGTTACACCATGGTAATAAAAATGTGTAGTAGAATCTCAATGACCATCAAATTATGCACATCTAATTCTTTTATGATGATAAGGAAGTCTCTAGCATTTGATAACTTAAGCTGGATATCTGACACAATATCATCCAACCTACTTGTAGTCCTTTTGGCTTGAATTTCCACAAATGTGTTGTGTGTTGTCTCATTCTACCAGACCTAAAGATTTTTCATCATGGTATCCCTATCTTCTAAAAACTATTAAAATATATTGTTTAGTGTTTCCTTAGTATCCATTCAATCATTTAATACAAATTTAAATTTGTCTACCATTGTGAACTCTAGTTTAGAGAAATCCAAGGATTTGTCAATATATTGACTCCAATCAAATATTCATTACACAATCTATTTATCCTAATAGGTAGCTATATCTAGAACCTGCACATATTCATATAAAAGTTTATAAATACTTTCCATCTTAGTATGAATAGCTTGTCCTTAGGTACATAATTAATGTGTGCTCACCCAATCCTTTGTTACTTGAGTTAGCAACACCGTGAGTTGTTTATCCTCAAACATTACTTGATCACCAAGGACTTCCATAACTAGAGTAGAATAAGATGCATTTATGAGCTTCCTATCCTCAATGATTTGATTTTATGCTTTTACTTTCTCCTTGTATAGCCAAAAAACCATCTATTCCAAGTTTGAATCCTTTAGGTTAATGGATTTTTAGAATGCATTTGCTCCTTCAATTTCTTTGGAAAATGGTCACTATAGAACATCCAACAAAATCTCCATGAAAGTTAAAACAAGCATAGTGGATCTCATTCAAATAGTGGTATTTAAGGATGCCTCAATTACATATACATAATCTATTTCCATATTAGATTATGAGTGCTCTAAATATTTAGATTTGATAACCAAAACACCTCTATGCACAAAAAACTTTCTTGACTTAGCTAGAAGGATAAGCATATCATTGTGTTTCATCATGCCCCTATACTTCACCTGATGAGCACTAATTGTTATGGTTGGCACTCTGAAAGATACAAAAAAATTTAGTATGGTGGTTAAATAACTCACCTAATGAATACTATATTTTTATGCATTAGTATTCATACCAGTCTCCCTTCCTCTGGTATATCTACAAATAATGCAAACTATGAACCAAATTCTAGATCTTTTTTGAAAATTTCTACTACAAGTTTGCACTGAGCTTCTTCTTGACCTATAATATCTAAAATAATAGTGGGAGGGGGTTGTGTAATGTCAACTAAATGGTCATTTCTTACCTTATTCTAGAATTTGAAAGTGTGTGTGCTATTTTTTAGAAAAAGAACTCCTCCTCCTTATCATAGACCTTTTGAATGATGTCTTTGATCATGCATTAAATAAATTCCTCTACATCAACCCACAACATTTCCAAATCATATTCATAATCTATCCTTGGCACATGTGGGTTGTCCAACCAAGACTTGATTTTTTTATCTCCAAAGAGCTATGGACTATTGGGGTGAGGCTTATGGTTACATAGCTAGATATGGTTATTCTTGCTCTTATCAATCTTGTTGTGAAACTAGGGATCTCTACCTCCATTCTACAACTTGTAATTCAACCATTGTGATGAAAAAGGGCATTAGAGTCATAGTTTGTGTGGCCAACTCATGCACCTTGATTTGAGTACCATTGCATAACTTGGTTACTGATGCATGCTACCCCAAATATTGCATGACATCTTATGGAATTTGAGGATACAACTTGATCAAAGATAGATAATCAACCCACCATGTGTTAAACCACCCCAATTGCTCATAACATTTCCCTATTTTAGTCCACATGATTCTTATGAAGGCAATAGTAGGCCAAAAGTCTATAGTAACATTAAATTGGCCTAATGGGGACTTCCATTAGGTGCAACATAACAACAAAACCAAAAATTGATATTATAAATTTTGTGAGCTACTTGAAAGTACCTTCTTGATATTAATGGTAAGCTTGGATACAAGAAACTCAGGCTAATTGAAGTTCTCATTCTATTGTATCATGTGATACATAATGTCAATTACTCCTTTTTTGCCTACTTGGCCTACTTCATGGTCTGCCAAAACCTATTTCTAATACACTCTACCAGAATACACATTACAATGTCCGTAATGGAGTTAATTAGGGTTCCTTTACCTACTCTATTGGGAAAATTTTCCCATACATATGGATGAATTGGTAGTGTAGTGGAATTGTATCACAATAATGATTTTCCATGATTTAGGAGTCCTATGCCTCTTTCCATGGTCTATGCATTAATCCAAACAGTGATATATCTAGAAAAATAAATATCCCCTTGGTTGTATCTACTTAAAAAGGTATGAATGACTTCATCCATTTTCCCAAATTTAGGTAACTTCATTAGCCTCTCTACATCATGACCCCACAGTAGATGTTGAAGTGCAAGATCTCCTACTTATGCACTTGGTTGTGTTGATAGGGCAAAGAGAGTAACTTCAATCATTTCCAAAAATTCAAAGGGATCTCAGTCATGGAATTTGGTTTGTTGAAGACCTATCCCAATCCCCATTTATTCCTTTTCTGCATCTATGAGTAGCATCAACAACTTGATCCTATCCATGACTAAACCTATAATCTACACTATTTGATTACTTTTTTCTACCAAAATTTAGGTATCAATTTTTATACATGAGAGTATATCAAGAGAAGATAGTAGAATGTTCTCTTCACCAAAGTCTATAATGCTTTTGCATTGTTTCTCTACTTCATTTTATGGATTTTGACATCTAATTACTCTTACCAACCTCTTTAAATGCATTGACTACCTATGCACAAGTGTTATTCCTCATCTTTAATATTTTGGCTTTGATGTTGACCTTTTATGTCTTAAAAATCTTGAAATTACCCCATAGACTATTGTGTCCCAACTCAATCTACCTTAAACAAGATGTAATTTTTCCAACATGTCATTAATGGTCTTGCATGATTGTTAGCAGTCCATCTACCCTACCCATCTTGTCACTGCTACTTTATCAAACTTAATTTGAAATTGATGAACCTTTTTAATCTTATTTTTCCTTAATCTCATTTATTTTTTAGAGTAAAAATAGTAAGATTTTACATTTTGGACTAACTTATTAAATGCATTTAATAATTTGTATTATGAATACCCATAAGAGCCTCTTAGACTCTAAAAATGTGTAGCAATAGATGTAGCCATAGATGGAACAAGAGTCCTCAACTAAGAACCAAAAAATACAATAGTTGAAGAATGACCTCACTACCCATTCTTAGATTGTAGGTATCCTATTTGGGAGAGAATAAAGAATGCAGCTACAAACTTGAAGCCAACACTTGGGTTCATCATGGACTCATAGTAATTGAGTGTAAAGGTGAGCACTACATCAAAATTGAAGTCTTAGTCCCTTCTATTGATGACATGTGTCATCATGACACTCCTCAATAAATAAGGGATTCCTTTAAATAAAAGGTGTACCATTGGCCTAGGGAAGTGGGCCCCATTTTTATCAAGAATTTTATAGGTATTTTGTAGGGAGACATGCATCACCATAGTACTTCTTACATGTCCCTAAAATTTCATACATGAAGTTCCATCTGTTAGTCTCTAGATATATGGGATTGAGACACTTGGGATAATCACAGAGAGTCACTCACCTAGTCAACTTGAAATATTTTTTGAGTGTTGAAATGTCACATGTTCACAGGTGTATGCCAAATACCCTTAATCTTAATGTCCACTCTGATTCATGTTTGAAATGTGTCTCCTAGGAGATACATTTAAATTAAGATGAATCAAGAATTTAAGTATGTATTATATGATATTATTTTATTGGATTGACATAAACCATGTCACTAAAAAAATGGTATACATTACCATTTTAACATTTCTAGGTTTTAACATATCTCCATTCTTATGTTATGGTATAAATATAGCTTTATCTCATAAATATAGGTCTAAATTGGACTAATTTTATAAATAACCTAATTAAAAACTCTTCTCATGTCTTTTGCAAATGTCTAGCTAAAAAATCATATGTCAATGGCTTTCCAATGTGGAGACTATGTTTCTCTCACAAATAATGGTAATGCCATTGGTGAAGGAAGAATACACAAAGTGGTTAGTCTAGATGATGAATCTCTAGAACCCATAAATCTCACTTCCACATGCCATAATGAGGAAATACCTATTGGATGTGTAAGTGTTAATGTGACTAAATCTTTTGATCTGACTCTATCACTTCCATTTTCTACAACTTTTGTGGATAATTTAAGGGATTTAGTTGATAGTTTTACTATATGGAGTACAAGAATAATTCAACAAAACATAGACAAGTTTTCTATAGATAATGATATGGGACAAAGTCAAAATAATTTTCATCTAGTTCTATATATATAACCATTGAAATAATAAAACCATTTCTTGGATTCATTTGTTTGATATATCAATGATCCTACCACATTTCAAATCCTAAGAATTTTTTTTTTTGGGAGAAGGGTACTTTTGTTGCATAAATGTATAGCTCTTGCAAATGATGAAAAAATCGCATTTGTTTATGTTGAATTTGCATAACCATGGTATATTTTTGGTTACATTCCTATCCCAATGTTATAAAATGAATTGGGAATTTACATAAGGCATGCTATATAACATTGTGAGACTTGTAGTACAGAGGCAATTGAAACATCTATTGTTAGATGGCCTTCACATAAAATAGTGGACATTGAGACTTATAGAGAAATAAATTTACCATACATGACACTAAAGGATATATAAATTATAAATATTTGGGATATAGTGGATAATAAATTCACTCCTTGTATAACATTCCTAGCAAAAAGACAAAAAAAATTGTTCATTCTTATAAATACTTAGGCCAAAAAAGAAGTCAGCCAAATAATTCACTCGGCCAAGTGGAGTTTGATGAAAGCATAGATAGTGAGATTACAAAAATGTATGTGGATAAATGTTGCACCAAAAAATGTTTTCAGTCAAGATTGTCATTTGAGATTCTAAAATATTCAAAGATGAAGTTTCTTAATTCCACCACAACAGATAGGAGGCAACATGTCTTGGATGCCCTTTCTGTTGGTTTGTTTAAGAAAAATAAAAACAAAACTAGCATTGATTTTTAGGGTACAAAGATCTATTTGGAATCTTGGATTAAAATATATGGATTGAAAAGAAGTAACTTTTTTGACATTCAAAATTATCAAAAAAATGGGGAATGAAATGCATTCCATTTAGGGAGATTTTGATAAAAAGCCACAAAAGAATACAATGGTAGCTAAAGATTTATTGATCCAATTGGTGGTTGATTTTTCCAATGTTTCTCCATAACTAACATGCTAGGTAGATATAGACATCTCATGATAAAATGTTTGACATCTTCTAGCATCTTTCACTCAAAAATTTATGAGGCACCACATCAATGTTCAACTAGAAAACATGGAATATGAGCCAATATTCTAGCCAAAATTCAATAACATGTGGAGAACTAATTTTCATGATGTGACCATTTCCATGTCGGATGACTTTGCTAGGTGTAAAACATGCATCTTTTTGACTCAATAGAAACACTCTAGGTCCCTCTCTAGAGATCATGAAGAGTGTATCGATCAAGAATTAATGATGCACTCAAATCAAATACTTTCTACAAGACAAATATATTACACACATAAATTAATGTTAGAGCAATACCCTAAAGAATGCCTCAATGTCATTCATGACAAGGTAGAATTTTAAAAAACATTTGTGCTGAGGATAGTGATAAAAATCAAAGTAGTTACTAATAGAATATTAGAGTTGTTAATGGTAGGGATTATAACACATGGTCATAGTGTAGGTAGATATGTCCATTGTTTTTATCATATATTTTTGGATGGTCTAACTTTACTATCACCTCATTAAACAAGTGATTTAGGGATATGGAAATAATAGTGCCATATACTTATGAATCTTTACTATATAAACCTAGATCTTTAAAATATCCATTGTATGATGAAATTTTGTCAAACAACTTCTAACCTAAATGTAATAAATATAGAGAAGAAGAAAAATCAATTGGTTCCTTCAAAAAACTTCCTTTCAGGCTATACCTTCAACTAGACAACTATTGTGGGGATAATAAAAATAGGTACTTCCATCCATAATTATATTTAAAAAATGTCAAACCTTATATAGAACTAATATTACATTTAAAAATTCATAAAATCATGTCTTTTTATATAGGTATGTGTTTCAATATTTATCTCTCATTGTCTACAAAGGTATTTTCCTCGATGTCAAGGTCAAATTTTTGTCTATAGGACATACTCATGAGGACATTGATGGCACATTTGAAAACCTATCTCAATGTATAAAAATGAAATATGTATGGAGTGTGGCATAGATGATGGACACTTATAAGATGTATGAAAATACAAGAAACTTCACATTATATTTGATTGAAAAGGTAGAAAATTTCAAAGAGTATGTTAATAGTTACTAGCTAAAGGAAAGAAATGAAATAGTATGCTTGACAAAAGGTCAATAATTTATTCTACAGATGGAGTAAGGTTAGCCTATTATGAATTAAAAAAATTCTATAAGAGATATAAACTGGTCCCCCCCCTCTAATTACATTATGGTGAACAAAATAAAATTGTGAACCAAATGTTCCAAAAGGTAATTCGATAAAAATATTTTTCAAAGACTTTAAAAATAGATAAATGTCTCAAGATTCTATTGTTTCTAAAGACTCAAATAGAGGTATAAAAAAGAGTGAAAAAGAAATTAAATATAACTTAAATAAGTATATACATCAATTCAATGAATTTGGTTTGACTGTAAATACTAAGTGGAAGGATCTAGCATATTACTTCCAAAACATCTACAACATAATGAAAGAAGATGCGTTCCCTTCAAAAGTTGAGTACACATGAGAGTTTTGGCCTAGAACTCATCATGACATACCCCTACATAGATATCTACACAAAATCATTCATAATATCACCCTTGATTTTGGAGTGGCATCTACAGATACATATGTTGGTCTAAGAAGTAAAATAACAAGAATTGCATTTGATCCAGCTGAAGATGTGCAAATCAAAGATATGTTCTTTGTCAGACTTGATGATTCTATAGGATTGGACTACTTAGTATGGGTTGTTAGATATAAAATAAATATTGAGATACTAAAAACAAATGGGGATATAGAACAAAGGGTCAATATAGCTTGGTTCATCCTAGTTCATGTTGGGAAAAAAGATGTAGAGTAAGAAAAAAATTATTCAGGTTGCTTGGACAAGAAATGGAAGCCAAACCCAACTAACACATCTTTACCATCCATACTCATATATTGTATCATCTATGCTTGGAAACCAAATAAAAATTGGAGAGGTCATACACTTGTTTTCACTAATTTTTTGAAAGTCATTATAATAGACTATTTGAATGAATTGACCCACTAGGCACTAACAAAAATAGTGGTAAAAGGATTGGGAAATTTGAAATGGTGTTTCCTTAATTTTAGAATGAGAAATATGAATGTTTTTTTTGAATTTAGTCCATTTTTTGACAATGTATAATGTTTTATTGTTTTATTTATTTATAGTGGCACTTAGCATTTTAGGCCTTGGAAAATACACCTCGACATTTGAGTTTTATATTTTATACTACAATAATTCAGTATTTTGGTAATTGTGCATCTATTTAATAACACTTGACTATTGGAACATCCACTTTGCATTTTTGCATCCTTCAAAATGGTCTTCAATAAAAGGCTTTTGTAATTTACACATCTGAGAATTTAGTGCACTATGAATTTTATGTTTTTCAAAATACAATTTGGCATTCTCATGTATGTATAAAGGTCTTCAGGGTTTATTCCTCAAAATGTCCCACTTGCACGTCAAGATTTGTTCTTTCGTTTTTGCATATCAATAAATATTATTCAAGTTTTCACGTGGAACTCAAGATTGGGTCATGTGGCACAATCTCGATAATTTAGATGTGTGGAAGTATGACTAGTCTATACAAAAGTCCAAAACAATGCGAGCACCTGAGATTGTAACATGCATCACAATCTCATTAACTTGACACAAATATGAGATAAACTTTGACATTCATGAGGGCATCACTTGATTCAAATTAAATAAATAGCTCATGATCCAATAAATTGATGACATGTGGCATTACAATCATCTCAAGTGTTTTAAATCACATATGGGCTGAGCACATGATTGATGTATGAATTATTTTTCCTTAATAAATATACTGCCAAGTCTTATAATATCTGTAAATGCATGGCAAGTGAACTAGTTTGAATTATCATATATTTGGACTTATTGAAAATATATAATATAGATGTGATTTATATTTTTTAGGTCTAAATAATTCTTGATGAAGTCCAATTTATTTATGATAGATTTCAAATACTAATAAATAAATTATTTATGATCATTTTAAATAATTTGGACTTATCACAAATACATTAGATAGATATGAGTTATTTGTAATTAATCCAACTTAATATCAATACAATCCAATGTAATCTAGATACAGTTAATTTAATTTTGATATTTTTTGAAAATTTGGATTGTTGATAAGCCAAATTATATGAAATAGTCCTTCAACCACTATTGTATTGAATAATGCAAATCAAATTTTACAATTTTACATTTGATTACTGAATCTCAAAATACATTTAACATATTATTCCATAAAACATATGAACCTCTCAAACATCTAAAATAATTAGTATAATTAGCCATGATAATATTCCCTAATGGTTAAACATTAGATAGAGACGGAAAGCATCATCAAGGTGTTTTACCTCTGGCCATGAACCATAGATCTACTAGACACCTCCCCACAGGGAGTGGTATTTTCCTTCACAAAAGGGTAGATAAAATCAATGCATATATTGAGAATTCAACTAGAACCCATGTGTTATAAAATCACTAATACATACAACAATCACATAGACCATGGAAATTCATTCCTCTATCTATTATGACATCATGCATACACATGTAAATTAGATAATACTATGGAATGACAATGTCTTGACTATAAACATTACTTTGGCCACATTTTTTATTATAGTATTTAGATCAAACATGGATCAAGTTATTTACACACACACATACTCTCTACTAGTACATTATAATTAGTAATATAATACCATAAAATAGATATATGGGTTCCATGATAGAAAAAATCAATAGATTTGTAGCATACAACTAATAAACAAATCACACAAGCCTCTACTTACATTATTTCCATGTTTTACCTATATAAAATCATACTCATATGTATATATTTTACAATAATCCATTTAATAATTTAAATGTTAATTATTCACTTGAATATCACAAT